>PVIR01005204.1:0-25734 GCA_004026965.1 Petromus typicus
AAAAATCTAGTATATGAAAGTTATGAACATACTAGAGTGCAAATCAACATATATGAAGTAAAACAAGACAAAGTTTTCATAACTAAAAATCACATAGGTTACACTCAAAGACAAATAGTATAAATTTAGAGGATTTGGGCAGCATTATAATCACAGTTGATGTGTAAATGTCTGAGTATATATATGTAAAACATCCTATTAATATTTATAAATATGTATAGAATTAACTAGTTTTCTTTGTATGAATTTCAAAATGAAAATCAGAGAAAAAAGACACAATAACAAAGAAAATTTAGCAAGTATTCATCCACAAAATAATGGAAGCTCAGAATTTAAAAAAAAAAAAACTGTTTTTATCATGTGCCGTAACTTTAGTGCCATCAATCAAAGTGACTGGCATGAGACTGACATGCCACCTCCATGTATATTTTCATATAGTCATTGAGATTTTTTTAACTTAAAATTTTTGGAGACAAGTCCTGGCTGTTTAAGGACTTTTAAAAATTATTAATATATTCATCTTTCCAAGGGAAATCAATTAGTAAGTTTGTTAGCTTTTCTATGCAGATAATAGTTTCATTATTTTATTGGTCAATTAGTTAACTATATTCAGATGACACAGAATTCCAAACAATATTCATCATAATCATGTTATTTGACATAGTGTAACTTTTTAAACATTAAGGTCACAGCTCAAGCTATGTCTAAATGAACTGATGTGACAGTAATTTAAGGGCCTGTGTGACAAGACAGTTAGGTGAAACCGGCCATCTCTGGTGTCACAGTGGGTGAGAAACCTCTAGAAAACTGGAGTAAAATTGTCTCGTCTCACAAATTAAGAACAGCCACTTCCCCACTCCAGATGGTTTTGACCTATGTAGACACATCTAATCTGGGAACCCAAATTTTGATGTCTAATTAATGTGGTAAAAAAAATCAATACAATTTTTGAACTTTAGGCAGATTCCAATTTGAGCTTATGGCCTGTCAGTTTAAAATCCAACAGCTCTTTGTATGTAGACAACCATGTCTATCTCTAAGCAGGAATAGGCAACAGTTTACCATTAGTACAGAGAACCATGGGTAGAAATGGCCCTGCAGTAGCCATTAACTGATTAATCTATAGGAGCCTTATTCTATTTCTCATTCATTCTCCACATCTGATAGAGTCATGTATTGAAAATTCCAACTTCATCAGGTTGCCCCCATGCAAATTGTTGCCGTGGCTTCTTACTACTGTAAACAACAACCAACACCTTTGATGTATCCAGTGACCTTTGTGATCTGCATCCTGTCTGCTGTCCTGGCCTTGTCTCTGTCCTCTCTCCCTCTAACTCACTGTACTCAGGCTCACTGGTTGCTCCAGTTTACCATATCATAGTATACCTAGAAATTCTCTCAGATTGCTACTCTGCTACCTCATCTACTCAATTAAAATGTATTCATCCTTCAGATTATGACACAAACATCATGCTTCAGAATATCCTTCAGTACTCTCAGACTAGATTTCCCATTACATGTTCTTACACATCTATATACTTTATTTCCATGAAAGCATTTATCACAACTTGAACTTGGTAGTGTCTCCCATCAGGCCATGAAGTCTGAGGGATAATGAGTATGTCTGCCCCTCCCCCATTACAAGGCCAGTGTCTCGCATGGTGTCTAATAGTGAGCCTGAACTACACAACTGATCACTGCAGAACCAACTGTGATGTAATAGGAATACTGGGATTTACTAACTATTATAGATCAAGAATGATTTTGTTCTCTGTATCCATAATGAAATAATTAAAATTTAAAAATACATAAAAGGCAAAAAATAAAATCATCACTTCAGATATAAGAACAGATATTCTTTTGTTACATTTATCACCCTTCAGAAAATTACATTAAATAGTATAAAGAAGGATTATAAACCAAGAAAATTTTTCTAGAGAGACAAATTTGTATTAATGTAGAAATAAACTCAAGGCTAAGACTGTCATGTTTCATTGCAAATAATAAATTTATCATTATAGTATGAAACAACAGATTAATAAAAGAAATGAGCATCTGCCACATTAATGGCATTGTTTCTTAAGAAAAGTTTTCATTTATTTTGCACTGAGCTTCCTTCCGGGATGCCCTAATACACAATGAAGCAGGAAACATTTATGTTTGAGTAAGCACTCTTTCCTCCTTATTCTTCAATTCTCTTGTCATTTTTCATGCTTACTCACTTTCTGATCTGAGCATCCATCAAGTCTGAGAAATCCATTCCTTCTCTTCCTTGAGGTCTTTGTATGAAGAATCACACTTTGTTCTACTTAGAAGCACATTCAGAGCACACAACGCAGACTCTTTCTGCTCTGCTGGGGGAGAAAGCAGGTGCTTTATGGAGAGCAGCAGCAACTTTCCATTGGAGAAGAATATTCTTGATGCTTAGCCAGGAAGTTTTCACAACAGTTTCTAAGTTTGACCAGTTTGGTACCAGGACATACAGACAGTTTTTAAATGTTCATTATTTTTTATATCTCTTAAACACCTAAATTGGAAACATTAAAATGTTGTTTGTAATCTTGTCTGTTTATCCTATCTTTGGCAGAGAGCACTAAGTCCTCTTAGGATTTAGAAAAATTAGATCCTTGTGTGTTTTATTTTGTTAAATAGATTGAAAGCTTTCAAGCTGAATCCTTAGGAAGTTCTTCCTTTTAATAGAAGACTTAACAGAAGGAAAAGAGAAAAATACAGACAGACTTCTCTGCTTTATCGATGGTCTTTAATCCATATCAAGCTTCCAGGTGAAAATCTGTAATACCCTTCACTACTGACATTGAGCTAACACTGTCTTCAATTCAAAAGCCCGGTAGAGACACAGAAAAAAGTTTACTAAATTCTTACTATCTCTTTCAAAGAATGATTGTGAAGAAAAACTGTCTTTAAAATTTTCAGTGGTACTTCAAAGTTTTTTTTTCCTCTTGATAATAGACATATTTTGAAGAATAAATAATGTATAACTCAGGATCCTACTCCTGAACCAAAGGCAGGTCACTTTTATAGTGATAGTAAAAGAATGGCCTTAGAAATCCCATGCTTCCTCAGCAGATAACTTTCACCTTTGAAAATTTCCTGGATCTGATAAGGCCATGATCAGTGACCACATAATGAAGCAGAGAGCTCTAGAATTAAACTCAGGGTTTTGATCTCATTTCTAGAGCATTTGTAATCTTCAGCCATCACCACCAATATACACACAGTATAGGTATAACCATAGATGTAATGGATCATCTGGTTGTTTCTTACTAATTGAACCCATGAAGTTAGCCCCCAATGACGTGTGCTCATTTTTCCAGTTCTGAAACTGTATGCCAAGACTCTTCAGTGCTGGTAATTGTTACTAGCTCCCTTCCAACACCCTGGTCTCAACACTACTTGACATTAATAAGAGAGAGAAGCACTTAAACAGAGCATAGCCATTGCTACCAAGTCCCCAACCCCTTTTACAAACAGAGCAACAGAAGAGTGAGCTCTTTCATCTCCTTCTGTGCAGCAGCACCCACGGAGAGAGAAGCTGAGGTGAACTGGATCTGCTTTCACTGACATCTGCTGTATCAGAGGCAAACATCGAGTCCACTCAGATCCTAGGCACTTCTCAGCCACATGACCTTGACACGCACTTAGGCTCCTGCTTTCCACTTGGGTGTAAACAGACTCAGACTTCCACCTGCCCTTACTCAGATCCAGGTAGGCCTTTACCTCATTTTGTGCAAGGATCATTTTATTATAGACTAATAAAATTAGATTTTTCTAACAGAAAATGATGTAAAACACAACTGAGTTTTTTAAAATTTCATTGGCTAGGGCCGGGGATTTAGCTCAGTGGCTCAGGCACCTGCCTTGCAAGTACAAGGGCCTGGGTTTGATTCCTGGTAACCACATACAACAATGCCAGGTGTGAAGAATTATGTCAACAACAATCAGAACCACATATCACAGAGCTGGGTGTGATGGCTCACACCTGTAATCCCAGCACTTCAGAGGCAGAGGCAGGAGGATTGCTGTAATTTCAAGGCTGAGATCAGGGCTAGTCTGAACTACAAAAGTGAGACTGTCTCAAAGAAAAAAAAAAAAAAAAAAAATTCAAAGGCCGGGGATTTAGCTCAGTGGTTCCGGCGCCTGTCTTACAAGCTCAAGGACTGGGGTTCGAACCCCAGTTACCACATACAATACTGGGCATGGAGACTCACGCCTAGCAGCAATCAGTACCACATACCACAGTGCTGGGAGTGGTGGCTCACGCCTGTAATCCCAGCACTTGGGAGGCAGAGGCAGGAGGATTGCTGTGATGTGAGTTGGAGGCTGAGCTCAGGGCCAGCCTGAACCACAAAGCGAGACCCTGTCTCAAAAAAACCTAAAAAAAAAAAAAAATTCAATGTCCATATGTTTAACTTTAATGTAGACCAAGAATTCTGTTGTTATTTTACTCAGCTACCAATTCTGAAATATAGTGAAGACTTTTTATTATTCTTACTTTACTTTGTAGAAATAAGAGTCCTGTGCCTACTAAATTAGTTTCTTCTTTAGGAGGACAAAAGGTTTCTTCTGTGATAAGTATCAAATA
Organism: Petromus typicus; assembly: GCA_004026965.1. Lineage (NCBI taxonomy): Eukaryota > Metazoa > Chordata > Mammalia > Rodentia > Petromuridae > Petromus > Petromus typicus. The sequence goes on from PVIR01005204.1 coordinate 4,604, forward strand.
GGTCTTTTGAGTCTAAACTTCTCATCCCAATTTATTTGATAACTACCATAGGTGCAGCCATATATGTGGTTGGATTTTACTGAGAGAATACTTAAAATAATATTTTAAATGTTCTATTAGTAATGTAATAACATATTTACATTTTCTCCTTGTTTTACTGCTCAATAGTAGAGTCTCTTGAATTCCATGTGCAGCTGATTCTACTGGTCTTAAGGGCTAATTATTGGTCCCTACATGATGCACATGTATTCAGAGGACAAAAGATGTAAATAAACATTATTTAAGGGAAAGACTATTCTGCCACCGACACATAAATTAATAGCACTGGGCACAAAGGACGGTGACCAATTGAATGTGAATGTCCCAGCAACCCTCTCTCCCTGGGACAACACCTTTAGACTCAAGACATACAGATGTAAATCATTTTGGCCTTGCATTTATTCAAAGGATATGCCTTTTTATTGGTTGACAGGCTAACATTTAGTTTTACTTTCAAATCTGAAATTGTTAAGGGCCTGAGTGTGTGGCACACATTTCTACCCAGGAATCTCTTATTTTTACATTTTTACCTGCAAAGCCAAATATCAGAAGTAGTTGCCATTCAGCCTTGTTTTTTTTTTCAAGGAACAATTCGTTATGACTGAAATTTATTGTACAGTTTTAGAGAAAAAGTTTCTGAAAAGCAGAAAGTAGAACAAACTTAGGTTTTCTATCTTTGAGTTCATACAATTAGTCCAGAAACTGGATCTTAAATAGCACAAGGCAATTTTCATAGTTAAAGAGAGAAGATGGTAAATCTGGTTTATCGTACTCTCATAATTCTTTCAGAAACATGTGAGAAAATGTGAGGACCACTGTGAATCGAATAATAATCATAAAATGAGGAACAAAAGAATCAGACAGAACAAAGCATTTTTCTCTCTCTTTTTCCCCTTCTTTTTTAGGATTCTAAATCACATACAAAACATTTGTTCTGCTCCAGCTCTTTGTGAACTAATTGGCTCTCCTGGAGGGATAGGTAATTGTACCTGACTACACAAGCCGTCCCGAAGCTCCCTTGGAAAGCTCCAGTAAGCTTCTAGTGTTAGCAGCCATCAAGGATTTCACAGGTCAGGCATCGGATCGATACAGCTAAAAGCAACAGGGACTGTAATGTCGACAGCAGGTTTCAGAAAGCGCTGCAAGTGCCAGTTTGTTCCTCTTCATGCAGAAGCTCAAGACAGCTTAATTAACCCTTGGAAAATACAATTTATCCAGAGGCTCGGCAGGTCCCTTCCAGGCCCTATTGGTGAGCTGATGGGAGAGATACTGGAGCTGGCAGCGCTGAATTCCCATTTCCCCCTGCGATGCCGTCTCACTTAGGATGCACAGGAAACGCGATGTTCGGTGGATGTGCTCCTCTGGCCGCGCAGAGCAGCGTGTGAGAGCGGGCAGCTTCGGAGGGGCCGGCTAGAGCTCACTCGTGACTTCGCCGGAGCAAGGCCGAGCCTGAGCATTGATCCTCTGAGTCCCGGGGTGAGGAATCGAGTGTGTGTGCGGGAGGGTGCACATGTGAATTAGGGGTGTCTGTGTGTGAATTGGATGTGTGGAGAGGGCAAGTGACTGGATCCGGGAAGGCAAAGTCATTTACTTTTTCACTGATATAAATGTATCCGTGCTCTCAAGTAAAGAGGTTCCCTTCGATTATGTCTGTGTGGAGGATTTGCAATCCCACCCAACGAGGAAAAGTGCAGATCTGAGCATTATTTTATATCCTCCAAATAGTTCCCCTTGAAAGACAAAAGTACCCACAGTGAGTAACAATCAAGAATAAGCTTTTTGTCATATTTTACACTCAGACCTCACCTTCAGCATTGCATATCGCACTGTGGGTCCTTTTGATGACAGGTATTTTTTCCATTCTGAAGAGATGCTATGGAAGCTACGCAGATGCAGAAAATATGTGAAGCTAGTGGGGCTTGAGGAGCTGTCACATGAATGGTATGGTGGGTTCACTTAAGTTGATTATATCTACTTTAAGTTTTTGCATTCACATTCACATTAGCCACATATTTAATTTGTATCATTTCAATTAAATCATAGAAAATTATCTTCCTAGGTTCATATTTCTGGCCATTAGTGAGCATTCATGGTGTTCAGGCTCCAGAACAGTGAACTTGGGACACTCAGACAGAGTAGATAGATGCCAACTCCTTCCTCTGCCTCATTTCCATTTATGATCAGGAGCAAAGTAGACTGAAGTGGAAGAAATGAAATTAAACACAAATTAAATGTGCAGAGGATGGTGATATATTTTAGACCAGAATCTAGCCAGAGTCTCTTTAGCAAATTTAATACATACAGAGAAAAAGTAATCATAGAAAACAAGAGGAGAGGAACATGGAATCATCACCAGTCTTTCTCCCCAAAGTACAACATGGAACCTTTTTTGTTACTGTCACTGCCTCTTCCACTGATCTTGGCATGTATTTATTCATCAACTGGGTCCTGAGTGGTGCCAGGACTTGTTTTCATTTAGACTCTAATGACATGGAAAGGCCAAAAATGGAAACGAGGATACCATCAAACAGTTTACTCCCAGATATTATCAGACAAAAGAGCAACAGAAAAAAAAACATGTATATTGTCTTAGAAAGTGACTATAAAGAAACATGAAATAGAGTAAGAATATGAAAAGTTGGATTTCCATTATTAACATAGGGTGACAGTCTCTAAAAATAATGGCATTTGAAAAAAAAAAAAATGAAAGAAAACCATAGTGTTCCATGCGGATGCCTGGAGGAAAAGCCGTCCAGATACAGGCAGTAACTGCAAAGGCCCTGCAGAGGGAGCACACTTGACCTGACAACAGAGCAGGAGGAGGCCTTTGCAGTTGAAGCAAAATGAGGGTGGAGGAAGGAAGTCCAGCATTAAGTCATAGATACAGTCAGAAGCCAGATAATGTGAGGCCTCACCAAGGTTCACACAGCTAGTAAGTGTTGAGTGGAGATTTGAACACAAGATTAATTGTATGCTATTGTGCACCATGGTATACTGATACCCCCAAAATGTAGTTTTATTCTACATTTAATTTAGATCATCTATCAACATTCTCATCCTCTGTTTTCCCTCTGTTTCCCTCTGTTTTCCTCTGAATATAAGTCCAAATTAACAGCCTAACTGACTGATCAGCAAAGATGGCTTCACCTACATCTGAAAACAGACTTCAGCATTTTCTAACTGAGAGCACCAAAAGAGGCTCTCGAGAAAATTAATAGGTCTTCTAGTGACACTGGCCAAAGCCAACGTACATGCTCAGTCCTGATCATAATGGCAGACAGGACCTCGGAGATTGGCCAATCCTCTTCATTCTATAGACAAAGAAAGAAAGCCCAGAGTGGCTAATGTCTTTCTTTGTCAATTCAGGGAGCTGACCGGTGCTCTAAGAAGCATCATCTATGGCCTCACAACCTTACACTTCTCTTTTCTCTATCACCAGTTCTGCCTCAATCCTCTTCACCTCTCTTCCTAACATCATCTTTTCCACATTTACGAATTTTGAAAAATATTTTAGTTCAGGGACATGAGAAGTAGACATAATGATAACTCTAACCTTGTTTTTCTTCTTACTGTCATTCTTTTCTTTTGCAAAATATTTTACTAAAGCATCTAGCAAGCAAAAAGAAAATGTACACGAATGAATTTCACTTTTAGCATTTGTATAAGGAAGTTCTACAAAATGGCTGATCAAGGAGAAAAGGAGAAAGTAAAGCGATAAGAGAAAAGGAGGCTGTGGGGCAAACAGCCTAGCACAGAGCCCTAGTTGGGTGCAGCTCACTGTGTAATTTTGAGCACATTACCTCGTTCACTGAGTTTCAGTTTCCTCATCTTCAAATCAAGAGTTCAAACAGATAATCCCAAATCCCTGCCAGCACAGGAGGTTGTTAGATTCAAGACAGCAAAAAACCAGCACATATCACAGCTTGTCCTCCAATGCCACACCCATCCTCTACTGCTGAGATTTCTGCACATTTCATATGGCCACCATTCAAAATGTGGCCTGCGCTCCTAATTTGTGCTTTAGTGAGAGCTCAGCTCATGTGTCTGTAGTCTGTTTTTCAAGATAACTTAAAAGAAACCAGAATTTGTGTGCTATTCATTCCCCTTTCAAAAGCGTGTTTTCAAGATGTATTTAGGCAGTAGTACTTTTCCACAGCATAATTGTATCCTAATGTAAAAACTGCAAATATATTTCTTTTTCTACATTTGGCAAATCCTTAAATGACCTCATATTTTAGCATCATTATATAATACACAAAAGAAGATGCATCTTATGTGAACTGATACACACAAATAGGATTTTTTAAAGATTCTTGACACATTACCGTATGCTGCATGCTTTTTATGGATTATGAAAGAACAGAAGACTAATATATGAACTGAAGTTTGAGAATTTCTCCACATTATCTGAATTTCTATAGCACCTACTCCATTTCATCACACATTCAAATGTCAGTGCTATTAACAGTATCCTCAAAGTATTTAAATGTTGATTGCATTTGAACAAAAAATTTATATTCTCTTTTATTACCAATCAAAGATAATATCTGTATTACAAAAATGAAAGAATGTCAGATTCATTGACTGATGTTGTGCATTCACATTACAGTTATTACGATCTTTTTATGCTCAAACTGGAAATAACAGAATTAGCAAATGCATCTGTTTGTCTAATGACATTTCCAATATAGACTGTAGTGCTCTAAGAAACATTTAAACTATCATGATATGATCTAAAATAGGCACCTCTATCTTCAGGTTTTATCTGGCTTCACTTTTCTTCATAAGGTTATTACAATATGAGATTACACTATAAATATGTATCTATAGTTGTTAACTATCACTATATTGTGAGCTCCATGAAGGGAAAAAGCTTGATTGTCTAATCATGATTGCCAGCACTTACAGAAATGTTGATCACATAATAAATGCAAAGTGCATGTTTGCAGAATACATAAGTGAAATTTAGACTATTTATATATGCTTGTAAACACATATATACCACATTAAATTGAGATGTTATGTGCATACTCAATCATAAGTATATAGTATACTAATGTTAGAATATCTTGAAAACTGATAATCATACCAATATAATAACCACACAGATATGAGGCTGGATATTTGAAGTTGTTTAGTTGTTTGATGCTATTGCTGTTTTGTAGTGCCAGGGATTAAATCCAGGACCTCGTATGTGTTCATCAAGCAAAGTCATTTCACAAATATAGAAGCCCTGCACACTGAAGGACAAAAGCTGGTGTTCCAGGTGACCCAGTCTCCATCCGTGGGAACTGGCCCCAAGGTGCCCTGAGAACGAAGAGACAGGCAGAAGCAGGACTGCACAGGGTCCAGTGTAGTAGGGCATTACTTACAAAACCCTGTTTTAGGAAGCAGGAAGATCAGATGAATCTTCACTATGTAGATCAGAAGGAGGAGGCATATGTTGAGGTCAAAACAAAAGTGATTTCATCCAAGCTTTAATGCAATTAATTTCCAGCTAATGTCAAAGTCTTCAGACAAGTTCGTAACACTGACAGCACCAAGATGTTGGCTTATAGGTCCGTATACCACTCTCATGGTTTGTTCTTTTTCAAATTTTTCTTTTTACTTTTTAGTCTGTTGGGACTATGTGGGAGAAACTAACCAGGGTTACTGAGGGGCAAGTATGGTAATTGTGCCTCCAAATGCCTTCATCCCTAAACCAAGAGATAAGATACACTGAAGATAGACTTTAATGGCAAAGTGCTATTAAGTTATTTGTCATAACACATTTAAGAAAAAATACATATGAAGAGGATAACAATAGAAAGTGTAGTATAGAAAAATAAAAACCAAACATTCCACAAGCAGCAATGTGGCAGTCAGCAAGGTACAGTGTCGGAGTGACAGAGGCATCAGAGGTAGGATGGGGGCTTTCTGAGCTTCACTGACTACCATCCTCCTTGGCTGAGTCCAAACTTCAAGAGCAATCTTGTAATTACAGATTGGTTTCTCAGACTTTTCAGTCATTGGGAGTAGCTCCCCTGTGTGGCAGATACTACCACTGTCATGACTGAAAGGGCATCTCTCAGAGGACTACAGCTGTGATTTTCACACGACTCTTCTTGCAGTTTAGGAAAACATGACCAAGATATTAACATTTTTTTTTTGCACTAAGCAGGAAACCAATCTCGTTGTCACTTTTCACAAGGCAGTTTCCTCACATGAGCGGCTATAGAATTTGACCAGAATCATGAGACAGAGAGAAGAGGAAAGTGTTATGTTTTGTTTTCTGTGGTTTGGCCTTCTTTGTGAAAGCCCTAAGGGCTGCGTTCTGGTTTGGCTCACTCAGTACGTGTCCAGATTCAAATTAAAATTTTCTCTCCTAAATCACACTATTGTCTACAGTTCTGTCATTGTGCCAACTCCCGTGGAATTCTGGAAGTTGCTTTTTTCACTCCCTAATCAAATAATTATAGAAGCTAAATGGAACAAATCTTTTCAGAGAGCATAAGGCAAAGCAGTTAAGGTCGAATAATTCTGAAGCGTTTACATAATTAAAATTGAAAAAGTAAAAAATATTTATCAAATTATTTCAAAGAAAGTTACAAGCTTGGGTGGATTTTGCAGGGAAGAAAGTGATCTCTCAAGAAACTATGGAAACATTAAATGTGTTCTGACAATACTAAAAACTGACCAGTAAGACACATTCAAGTATCTTTTCACTCATCGAAGTAAAATGATTGGCAGTTGACTCAGATAACAAAAATCTAAGGAGAATGATCTACACAAGATAATCTAATGGAAATACTACAGGTGAAGAAATTACTTAAATGTTTTTATGTAGAATTCTGGAGCCACTACGGGGTAAACTTTAAAAATATTCAGCCTAGATAAATAAATCTCCAGTTCTTTAGCTGATAACAAGTGTATTGTGTTGATACAGGTAGCCTCAGATAAATTGTTTTCTTCTTTTCTGCATACCCAGGGGCTAATGGAACAATTCACAGGCATTATTTTTAATATTCATTTTAATTAAAACTTTTGAGAGAAAAATCCTTATTTTCTTTCATAATTTAAGTTCCTATAGCTTTTGATGTATAAAGAAAATAAAAATATAAGAAAACAATACAAATCTGATGTGTAAAGGTAGACAAAATGGAAAGGAAATCAACCTGTACTCTAGCATGTACATCATCACCTCTATGTTTGGTCTTCCGTAAATATCCTTTGTAAACATCAGAAACTAATCTAAAAAAGAAATCTGGACCAGATGATCTGAGTGGTGATTTTCATTCATGATAAACTTCCCATTAAGTAAATAAAATATTAATTTTAATTAGGAAAAAGGCTGAAGGTTCACAACCTGGGATACTCTGAATAAGTATTCCCTTACCCATTATTTACAGTATATATACACAGTAAGTAACTCCATTGAACACTTGAATATGTTCGTAAGTCATTTGAATGTTTCTGAATGTAATTGAGGAAAACAGTCAGCATAGCCAATGTGCAAATAGAACACCTTACAACTTGTAAGAACCAATCTTTACTTCTTCAATGAAGCATTCAAAAATACAAAACTTATTTCAAATGTCTACAAAATAAAGACTTTTATGTGTAGATATATTTCTTTTTTTATAAATATAAAAATATTTATTTTGAATTCAGGAAAATTTTGAGTGAAACCACCAGTGAACTACCAGGAAATCTATCTGCTAAATTTGCTTTAAGAATTACTGACTGTATTTTATAAGAAAATTACCTCAGACAGATATCAAAAAGTCAGCCCTTTGGTTCATAAACTATCTTTTCTAAGATGGCTGTACTCTTTCACATAAATAATTATGCTTCTCCTGTATTAGGAGCATAACAGGTCAGTATTGCACGAGGTTAACTACAATCAACACATGTTCCACACGCCTCTTTATTATCCAACAACCAGTTCTATACAGAATAGGAAACAATAATCCTTCTCCCAAGCAGCAAATAGGTCAATATCATAAACTGTAATAAGAGATTATTCACCGGAATAGAAATGATCTGAGAAGTAGCATAAAAATGAAGACAATTTCCAAGAAGAAATCTTCATTCATTTTAAAGAAAAAGTATGTATTCAAACTGAAGAAGCCTCAGGAACAGAGCCTACTTAGTGGTGAGGCCTTCTACTCACTGCGAGAGGCAACAAATTATCTCATTTCCCCAAGATATTGTTTCTTTTTTCCAAGACAATAAATTATACTGTGAAGACACCAAAGAAACCCTATTCCATGTCAAGAAGTCCAAAAGTCAAAATTAAATTTATAGCAAAAATGAGATAAAGAATGTGACGCCCACTTCCTTCACCTCCCCCTCGGAAACGCCTCTCCACCCTGAATGTGGAAGTTGTCTCCCCACAGTGTTTGTTCAAGTTCATCTCCCACGCTCCACCAGTTACTCTACACACCCAGTACCTGAGCATTCGCAAGTTCAGCAACAGCCAGTCTTTCAGAAACAACTGCTAAGACAGAAGGGTAAGACTTGGGACTTGAACAGTGATGGATTAGAAAAACTACTCATTCTGGTATTCCCCAGTAAGGAGCAACACATTTCTTCATTTAAGGATACGCCAGAAAACAGATAATAAAGGGATTCGAGGTGCCACACAAAAAAGAAGCAGTGGCCTAGTGTAGAAAAGAACATTTTCCCTACACAGTGGAGTGAGATGATGAGATGAATCATGCATAAGAACAGACTAAATAATAAAAAACACTCACCTGGTAAAGGAAAGAAATATCATGGGAAGAAACTGTCCCCAAATGAGACTTCGGTAGCCAAATCTCTTAAGCACTAAAAGATCTGACTTGAAACCACAGAAAATATGAATCATCAGTGTCATGGGCCAGAGGAAAATTAAGGCCTACTTGGCCTCGTGAGCACAAAGGAGAAAGGCCACGCTCAGGGTGGAAGTATATTAAGGAGAAGTTAAGACAGCTGAGGAGGTTGAGTTGTTCGCCACAGACTGTGCTAATGATACTGGAAACCAGATGAGTCTTGCTACCTTGATTGCTTGTGCCCGTGTTTGGATGAATAAAGGAGAGGTGAGCCAAAGTTTCAGGTTCCTCTGCCTGCTAGAGGCACAAGCCCCAGGCTGCCCACAAGTTAAGCCAACTCAGTGTCTCTCATGCAGCTTTGATGTACCTGGTCAAGGAGGAACAAGTGCAGGTAGGTCTATGTCCCGGAGCAGGGCCTGTCTGGGTGAGGTGGCTACAGGCGGCATCCAAACATGAGTCTCAGACTCACCACTGCCTACAGCTATCTTTCCAACAGGGCCCCGAGACAGGGGCCATTGCACATCAGTATACAGATGTGAAAAGTACTCTTATTATGCTAAAAAATAAGAATACAGTGATATGTATTATGCAAGAAAAATTAAATGAAAAAATAAACATGCAAACTCTAACAGGAATAAGAGAAAGTTCAAACAAAATGAAGTAGGAAAAGATCTAGAGAAAAGACTTACCATCTAGCATTTTGAATATATAAATTGAGAAGCTCATCATCACTAAGGAAAACATACAGGTGAAAGAACTACCTATGAAGATCTGTTATGAGGGAATGTTTGAGTGCCTACAAGAAAGCTAGACTCATAACAGAGAGCAACATCTCATCTGATCTGAGAATACAAGAAGAAAATGAGCAGTTGTGCTTTGAGCAGAAACAGTATGAGCCAATGATTTTTATGCCCAAGGAATGATTTTTATGCCCAAGGTTATTATGTAAATTTTAAAAAGATTATTAATGTATATTAAAATACACCATTTTGTACCTTCACACAAAAAAAGAAAGAAGCTTTCAATGTTCCTTCCAAGTTACCAGCTTAATCTAAACTAAAAATGAAATAATAAAGGGAAAATGGCAGATTTGATATTGATTTTTTAAAATCTATTGTTAGGCCCAAAAAGTGATGTTCAATTTCAAAAACATCAACAATGGAATGGTTAAAAATGTTTTGGGCAAAATGATTTCCAGAATAAAATAATTTCCTGAAAGTCTACACAGTGCAACTTCCTACATATAAATCATGATATCTATCATATTAACCTCTCCTCAAGGGTATTTCACAGTAAATATTAGTATCACTCCAGCTGCTGAGTCAGCATTGCCATGCTTACCTAACCACCAGGACTCCTTTCAGATTATAAAACAAAATGTTTGGAAATTGTTTGGGAAATGCCACCCTAAAGAATAATGGCAAATACACTTCCACATAGAGCATGACATACAAAAGATGCTCACAAAAAGAAAAAGAGAGATTAAGAAGACAAAGATGAATATGACAGAATAGCACACAAGAGAAGGCAGCGTAGCTAAGTTTTATTGTAAGGCTATTGTGTTTTGAATGAATACAAGCAACGATGTTTAAAGTTGGCTTTCTAGATCAAACCTTTAGAAGCTTAAATGTATTTGCTCAATTGCAGATCAAGGAGGAAGTCAGTTACAAATACAGTTATTTTATAACTCTATGAATTTAAAAAATAGTGCAGCACAATTTTTTATGTGTCTAACTGTGGAGATAGAGTTAAAATTGCATCAAAAGTAACTTTTTTACATCTCTTGTAGTACTTTTATGAAGGAGAGAGAATAAAAAATAAACTTTATTTCAAAAATTTAGAAAAAATGCCTCAAGAAGTCCTAAAGAAATAATAATAAGAAAGAAGAGTAAGAAGAAGGAGATAATAAGAGAAAGGGGAAAATAATATCAAATCAAGCACAAATGAAGAGCAAAACAGAAGAACTGGGGAAATCACTGAAACAAAAGCCTTTGGCTGATTTCTTTTGTTGCCGCATCTGGGCCTGTGCTTATCTAGCCAGCTTAGGAAGTCTTTTCTCTTAAGAATTCTCTTATTCCGAGTGCTCTGGTTGTCATTTGGTAGCCTCACTCCTTCATTATAACTTCAAATTTGCTTGCACTGATATGCAAAGGTCTTTCCGAATCACTATACTCCGGCAGGAACCTGTTTTGATTTCAATTTCTTTCCTATCTTCTCCCACCCCTGTGTAATTCTAAATCCCAGTCGTATAGATGGAGTTAAAAATCTTAGGTTTGTTTGAAGGTAGAAGGCAAACAGAAACAATTACAAATGATAAAGTATATATAAAATGTAACCTTTAAAATTGTAATGGGTATATATTCATATGCACACCAAATAATATGTCGATTAGATGAAACTATTGTATATTTCCCTAAATCATAAACTTTTCTATTCTAACAACATGTTATATAGTTGCAAATGAATTTTCAGTATAAAATAGAAATAATGAAAGCAAATATTAAAGAATTATCTGTTTTAAAATGATGTTGGCCTAAATGATTCATAGGTCAGTATAGCAGATCCTTCCTTCATGTATTTTTTTGTGGCTGGGGGTGGAGTGATTGTGTATAATCTCAATTTTCCCAGAGACTGAAGCAGGAGGATCACATGTTCCCAGCTGGCCTTGGCAAATAAATGAGACTCTGTTGCACAACAAAAACTTAAAGGGGGGAGGAGAGAAAGTAGTCCTGTGGTAGAATGCCTCTGCTATCCAGTATTAAAAAAATAAATATTTTGTTTCTCTAGAGCATAGAGAAAATATAAAGAAAGTATAAATTTGGTATCAAAAGCTGTTAAATTGATGAAAGAAAATTGCAAATCAGACATAAATATTTTGCAAGAATTTTTTAAAATACTAGCACACATTTAAAAAATGTATCTAGTTTTGAAATATCAAATTTTATTATATTTAAAATCTTATACAATAAATCTTGCATTTTCTGAAAGATACAATAATTTTTTTAATGATTACTCAATTTAAACACTGAACTCCTGACCAATCTTGTTTTCTCTGTAATTCTACTCTGTCTCCACTCAACTACCACTACCAGATTACACTGAAATCAATCCCAGACATTGTTTCATTTATCTTTAAATATGTCACAAGATTCTTAATGAGGAGATTGTTTTCTTCCTTTATTTTCTTATAATTTTATTTTTTAAAAAAGTCTACACATACAGACTATATATTGTGAAATAGAAAATACTCAAAATGAAATAGGGTGAAGGGGAGAAAATGATGAGATTATAACAAAGAAAGGAAAAAATTTTATGTATATAGGCGGGGTAGTAGGGTGGGTAGGGCTATGGGAAAAAATGAGAATTAAATTGTGTCTTATACTGGTACAAATGCCCATTGTGGAGTACAATCATGATGTGTATATGTAATGTAACAATAAAGATTTCAATTTTTTAAAAAAGACTATACAGCTTTCAACAGAATAGTCTGCTGATTCCATCTTTGCAATTATTTTTTCTTTGTTTGGTTGGCTGGTTTTTGTTTGTTTGTGGTACCAGGGATCAAACTCAGGATGCTCTTTCGAGGCAGACAGAGTGCCACTGAACTAAATCCCAAGCCCCTATAAATGTTCTTACTACATGTCCTGTTCCATCCACGGATTCTTTACATGTGCTTCTGTTTCATCTATTTGTCGGCAGTAAGGCTTAGAGCCTTTGTGTTGGAGTTCCCAGGTTCCATCATTCACCAGTAGAACTCAGTATATTACAGAGATACAGTGCAAAGGAAAACCAATGAAGGGAAAAGATCCTGGAAAAATACTCTGTAGAAGACAGATGCAAGCTTGAAAGAGGTCTCTTCTGGGGGAATTTCAGTGGGGCTTCAGCAGCAAGTGATAATTCCTACAACATACACTACACCAGAGAAGATCACTACACACTCAAGGGCCTTAGTGTTGGCTATGCATGTAAATACGTCTGTGCGTGAAAGTACCCATTGTGTGGTGTATGCCAGAGATCAGGGAAAAGGGTTTGTGTCCTGTGCCAGCTGGAAGCAAGCCATGGCTTGACCAGTGGTTGTGGCAGAACCTCTCCAGCTCCATCCCAGCCCCACCCCACTACCACTCCTGGTATTTTCCTAGCATTGTTATTTACACCCATGGATGTGAGTGCCCAGGGCATTTTGATTCTCAGCCATGATGTCCCTTCCATGTTCCCACCATTTTAGATGCTGCTTCTTTGAAGAAGAGGAAAGGTACTGCAACATGACTAAGATCAGGAGGAATGTCCCCAACCTTCTAGAACTCCACATGGCTGAGCTGAACACAGCCTTGAAGATTCACTAGTTTCAGCCATGCTATCCCCACCTCCACCTCCTAGGCAGGACAGCTGTTAATCAAACAGCTAGAATCTTCCCATCATCTCTGAACTGGCTATGCTAGATGAGCTCTATCTACCAACCAGGGGGCTTTGCCCAACCATAGACCCATAGCTGCTGTAGAAGCGGCACTCCCTATCCCCTTCTCCAGCTTATCTAGGAGGCTCCCTCCAGAGTGCTGACCACCCTGAGCTCCAGCATGGACCCTGTCACAATACAGACTCACTTTCATGGTCCTATGAAGATACTCATTATTTCTTGGACAGTGTGGGCTTCAGAAGTCGCATCGATCTATTCAGGATTTGTATACTTAGTAACATGGACAGAGCAGTCATGTCAAAAGAAAGATCTATATATATACTAGGGATTGTTTGCTTTGAAGAGCTCCAGAGACCAGCAGCCAAGGAGAAAACTGGTATCTCTCAGGATTGACCTCTGGCATCCAGCACAAGTTGGCACCACATCACAGTGGTCAGTGGCAACAGTGGACAGCAGCTGGAGGTGCTGACACTGAACACTATCCAGTGTCCTCTGTGACACCTGGGCTGCTAACAGAAAAGCACTTTTCTGTTCATGATTTCTGTCTGAATGAAAAAAAAGAACACTCAACCGATCCAATGCCCCAATTCACAATTTCCAGAAAGAAAGCAGGGTTCACCATAAGCCACATTTGGACGGCTGAGGGGTCCATTTCACACAAGAAAGACAAAATAAATAATTGAGTTGATTTCTTAGTAATCTCAAAGGTGAATAGTCTGTATATATTTTTTTTTTCTGTTCAATTAGAATTATAACGTATATTCCCCTATGTAAATCTATTTGTGGAACTCCTTAACCGTTTTCTCCTTACTGCTCAATTGAATTGTCTTTGGACACTAAGTGATTCTTCAAATTTGTTCTGGAGTCCTGTTCATTCCTGTAGTTTTGTATAGTTTCCCTGCTTTCCGCTTCAACACAGCATTCACATTTATCTTGTAAATTTCCTACCTCAGACTTGGATTTCAACATTTCTTCAAAGAGTCTTGGTTTGTCTGACTAGAAAAATGTACCTGCAGACCTTATTTCGCCACTATGTGCTCTTATTATTCATAAGTTCTAGGCTTTTTGGTAGACAAATCTAGGAAATATTTTTGTTTCACAATAGACACATGATGACATTATATTAATAGTCCTAAATCAAATGTAGAATTTCAGATTTTCCAACTTTCTTAGACACATAGATATATGTTTTTACTTGCATCAAAACACTTGGTTCCTAATGATATTTAAGTATTTTCTTTACTATACACACATGCAATAGTTACATAATAACACCACTAAGAATAGATTAACAGAAATAGTTTAATTTTCCCCATTATTTTTGTTCTTAGTATATAACCCACTGAGAAAGTGTGGCCAGTTTACTATATTTTAAAATATCTTGCACTAGTTCTTTTCTAGGCTATTATCAATGAAATGCAAGTTTAAATTAATTTGTTTCATTTTAATTTTATTTTTAATTGCTCATATTTTAAAATTTTTGTTTTTATGTAAGGTACATCCATGATTGAAAAGTTGATTCTCTTAAGTATATGAATTCTTTATCTTTAACATTCACCCACTTTCATTTATATCCTTTTCTCAATTTGCTCTTCCATTTTATTCAAAACCCTATACTGGAAATTACTGCATATGTGCACATAGAAGATATCTTTTCTTCTTTTCATAGCTACATATTTCCATTGAATGAAGACATAATAGTTCACTGAATCCCTCATTGATGAGTATTTGAGTTCTATCCAGATTTTACTATAATAAATGGTGCTCTAGCAAACAAGTCTTGTACATATGTCTTTTCAAATTTTTCCTAAGCATATTTGGGATTGATTCATAGAAATGAGCGTTCTGGGTCAAAGGGTAAATACTTATGTAGTTGTAAGACTTTGCCAGATTTCCTTCCATGGGACTTGTACATTTTGTAGTATCACCAACAATATACAAGAGTGCCGATTCCTCACAGTCTTGCCAACAATTATCAAACTTTTGAAATTTTGCCAGCCTTGTAGGGAAGAAATAATAAGTCATTATAATTTTAATTGGCATTTCTCTTATTATGAATAAATAAGGTCTAAGCAAATACAGGTACAAAATCCATAAAAAATATGATCTATTAAGTAAAGATATTCTAAATAAAAAAGAATGTTGATTAATAAAAAACAAATTAATACAATCCATGTATGTCAAAATTAAAATATATTTACTCAAAATAGGCTGCAAAACATTTGCCGACATGGTATCCAATACCCTTTGTTAGGGTTCTTTTTTAGGTTTTAAATTTGAATTCTAGATAACAATTTCTATGCACATATTTATCTCTCCCTCTTTCTTTCTCAATTAAAATGAAAGAAAATTAAATACAAAATAATAATTACTGAGCAGCCTTGTCAAGCTCTAAAATGTGCTATCAGTGTGCTTTTGGGAGGATATGCTGGAAGATATAATGAAGCTGTGATTAAAACTGCAAAGACTCATATTGCTTCCAAGTACTGAAATTTAAAGAACAACTGCCTTACAGAGATGAGTGTGTGTGTGTGTGTGTGTGTGTGTGTCTGTGTGTGTGTGTGTGTGTGTGTGTGTGTGTGTGATACTTCTTCTCCAAAAGACACACAGGAATCTCTATGTTCACAGAAAGTTGAAGCCAATAGTTACTGGGGGTGGGGGGTCAGTTTGACATTTGTTTTTCCTCAAGAAGGAACATGTTTTAGTATGCATCGATTTATACAAAGTGTGATCAGAATAGATGTTCAAATCAAAATGTATTCACTAAATGACACATTGGTAGTGATCTTCTTCAAAATACTTTCTTATTTCTAACACATTTCTCCCTTAGTCCTGCTACTTTCAGAAGCACTTCTGCAAGTCCTTTCTTTTTTTTCTTTTTTTTTTTTTTTTTAGGTTTTCTGAGACAGGGTCTCGCTTTGTGGTTCAGGCTGGCCCTGAGCTCAGCCTCAAACTCACATTACAATCCTCCTGCCTCTGCCTCCCGAGTGCTGGGATTACAGGCGTTAGCCACCACGCCTGGCACTGTGGTATGTGGTACTGGTTGCTGCTGGGCATGAGTCTCCACACCCAGTATTGTTATGTGGTTACTGGGGAATCGAACCCGGGCCCTTGCGCTTGCAAGACAGGCGCCGGAACCACTGAGCTAACTCCCCGGCCCCTGCAAGTCCTTTCTTATGTTTCTAATGGAACCATTGTAGCTGCCTTCATATTCTGAATCCATTCAAAACATTCATGGTCGTTTTGAGTTTGAAAATGACCAGAAATCACATAGTGCTAGATCTATAAAAAAGCAGAATCAGAATGTTTTTATAAGCCTATCTTTCCGTTGTACAGCACTTAGCATAGAAGTCACTGTATTTTCTTTTTATAACTTCATAAAGATTTTCATGAAAAAAGACTTCCAGAACTGTCTCAGAAATTGGTGATATGATGGGATAAGTGTGTTCTAGTAAAAGGAAATATCCCAGGGGGATTAGTGGCCAAGACAGATAGTAGGAAATAGGGAAAAGGAGGTGTAGTGATGGAGAGAAAAAGGAGGGAGAGAGAAACTGAAGAAGTAAAAAGAATTAAGGTATATTATATACATGTAGTAACTCCCACAAGAAATTCTGCCTTATGTACTGCAAATGTGTACTAAAATTTTTTTAAATTAAATTTTAGAAAAAGAATGTTCTCTCCAGAACCTGACTGTGCTACAATGATGACCTTAAACTTTTTGACTTCCAGAGCTGGCAAAACATATCTCTGTTCTCTGCACCAAAAATAATAAGAATCACAACTTTTTTTAAGTCACACCTCATATAGGAAGAAATATTAAGTGCCTGGAACTATAGGGTGAAAAGGAAGCAGACAAGAAAAAAATGCATAGAGGAAAGACTGGAAATGGGAAATGGGAGAGTGCCAATGTTTCAGAAAATAATGTCATGTGGAAAGGCTCTATTGTAATGTTGGTGTATTTAAAACATTTTTTCCTCCAGTAAAAAATAGATCACAGAGAGTATAATAGACTTTACTCATAAAGAAATATTTTATAATACTTTTCTTTCAGAAAGTCTCAAATTAAGTGGCATATGCAAGATGTAATTAATCATAAAATCTGACTCCAAAGATTATAGGTAATTCTATAACCAATTAGCAGAATTTTCAATTTTTTTCAAAGCTCCATGGGATATTTATCTTAGTATTTAGATGATTTAACAAATTATCTACACATTGAGATTTACAGTGAAACCACATTAAAATGGTGAAAGTAGATGAATCATATCTTTTAATACAGTTCAAAAAACATAAAATTATCACCTATTAAATTAGGAAGATAGGTGAAGAGGTAGATGAAGACATTCCATAGTGTGCATTCATGATTGAAAATAGTAAATGATTTATTCTAAAATATTAATTAAATATACAGATTTTTTTAACACAATGAAAATGTAGTGGGAGAAGGGAACTACCAGTTCAAGAAAGTTTTGTAGCAGAATATTCTTTAATTATTAAACAAAAAACACTGAAAAAAGTTAAGAAAGCTGCCAACTATGAAACTGAAACAACAAAACAAATGAAGTAGTAGATATAAGAATTAATAGACTAATGCATTCTAATCCACAGAGAAAATATAACAATAGCCAACACTTACTTGATGCGTGATGTCACTAAAATACATAACATAACAGCGATTGTTATGGTCTGTGTCCAAGTCTCATGTGGTCTTAGGCGGGGCTTTTCTAGAAGTATAGGATGCTGAGATTAAGAATGTGTGATTGCTAAATTAGTCCACTGACTGCTTTGGCATAGTTCTGGGTCTGGATAATGGTAAGATCCACCTTGTGTGTGAGTCTCACCTGCCCTAAAGGCACATAGCCTGGATAGAATATGAAGGACACCAAGAGGCTGTTTTTGCTGCTTGTAACATGCTGCTTGCTACTTTGTTGCTTTGCTGCCTTCTCCAGCCACCCTACCATGGAGCTAGCCGCTAAGCACTGAAATCTTACACAATGTGAGCTACAATAAACCTTGTTTCCTTCAGCTTTGGTTGTTAGATATTTTGTCTTGGCGATGAGAAAAGTAAGACAGCTATGCTACAAATGCATATATATATATATATATATATATATATATATATATATGTATATATGCATATACATTACACATACACATATGTTTGTGGTGAGAGAATTAAACATCTCTCAAATTTGAGTGACAAGGTAGACTGAAACTCTGACAAAGATGCTTGAAGAGGTGGGGGTGGACCTCCATTATAGTACACTGTGTTCAAGGTCCTGGGGTTGCCTTCAGCACTGGAAAAAAAAAGGTAATAATATAATTTATAAGTTTTTAAAAATTGAATTCAATAAAATATGTTAAAATGCATATTACTCATGCATTTTGTGTCAGGATTTATTTAGAAGGTCATTGTACCATAATTTAGGTAATTAAAAAACTCTAAAAGTTTTGGAATCAGAATGTTTTTAAATGGTCTTCTGTAATGACAGTGTACAGGATACTTCCCAAGAAATTAATCAGAAGGTTATGTTTTGTAGATCAAGTTATTCCAGAAGAATAAAAGATCAGAAACATCCTTCCAAATTAATCATGCTCCTACCAGGTAAAAAATGCTAGAGAAACTCATGGCACAGGCTGGTTTTGAACAGCACATTGTATCTATCTGAATAGGTCAGGGTGATTTTGCCATGTCTAGACCCACAGCTTCAATTCACCTGCCGTCTTTTTAGTATGGAGTGCTATAGTGACATGTCCCAAGGATTAGGACACAGATTTTCTTAGTCTATCTGTTGCTGGCACATTAAAAATGGGTGGAAGAGGGGAAAAAAAGAATTGAAACATGTAACGAGATGTGTTAGGTACATGTACCAATCCTTTATAAGGAATATAATCATTGTGTACCATAAACATGTACTAAGACAAATTAAAATTTTAAAAATAAAGGAATACGATCAGAAAGTAGTTAAGGTAACAACCATTAGTTAAGCAAATATAGCAAATCAGAAATAAAATCTTTAATTCTGATAAAAACAACACTGAGGGAGTTGGATTAGTTGGTGGGTGAAGAGTTGAGGGCCCGTCACCAGGATCAGGAGATTGTCATGTTTCCTGCTTAGTTGAGGCACAAGGTGGGGTTACCCCACTATACGCAGCAGGACAAAATGGAACTCTGAAAGCTAGGTTTTCTCCTGTACAGACCAGGGGTTTTTCTATACTTCTTCAGGCCGGAGGCATAAAATACCAACTCTACCTCTCCCTAGCCCAGTTAAATGGGTAGAATATGCAGTTGCTGGCACCAGGAAGCTAAAGTCAGTTTTGTTTCCACAGGGAAGGAAGTCTGGGTCTAGGATGGGAGGAAAAAGCCTGAACATGTCCGTTACCTCCTTGTATCCCTTTCCTCACTATCACTTTTTCTTGCAATAAAAGACATCGGTCTATGGTGGCGCAGTGATGGGAAGCAAATGAGGCTCCTCCATCTCCTCCAACCTAATTATGAATAAAACCTTTCCTTTTCCCCATAATAAATGTCTTCAGTGATTCAGTGAATGGTGAGCACACAAATCTGAGTATATGGATCTAAATGGTCCGTAGCAAAGATTCTTCTATAAGTCTGAATAATAAATACTATCTCCTGTACTCCCTCTTACAACTAATTAATTCTATTGTTGTACCACTAATGCTGCCATAAACAACATATAAATGTATTATTTTAAGGTGATCTTAGCAGTACAAACATAATTGTTCCAAATTCATAGAGTAGGGAAGATTCTCTAAGCTACATTTTTGAAAAGCAACAAGCAAGTACAATTTGATATTTCAAACTAATAAAAACAAATAAGCAAAATGTCCTACTGTACAACTCTATGTATCACTATAAATGAAAAGTCAAAAACAACAAAATAAAACCAATAGATTCTCCAAAGTAAAACTCTAGTGAAGTGTGTTTAGTATATTAAGAGAAAAATACTCAGTGACCAAATAGGTGAGTTGTACAATTCAAGAGTGGGAAATATATCAAGACTGTTTATCTCTGGTAAAAGAATAAAAACCACGCAATTGTCTTCTTAAGTGCTAAATGGCACTGTACTAATAGCTAACTATGCCCAGACACTAAAAGTTTTGTAAAATAAAACCTTACTAAACTACAAAAGGAAGGTTCCTTCTTTAGCATAATAAAGACATCTAAATCAACCCAATATAATTTACAATGGGATACTGAATTAAAGCTTTTCACTGTCAGGAAAAAGCAAATGTTCAAGATATTGTTCGACATTGTCCTTGAAAGTTATAGTCAATGTAATGAGATTAGGAAAATAATGAAATATACACTTTGCTGAGGAAATAAAAGGATTTTTAAAAATTCACTGTACTATTTCCTTACAAGACAGAAACTAATAAAAAACAAACAGTACAAAATATTAGACTTATTAAAAGAGATCACTATAAAATAAATACTGAAGATGCAATAAGTTTCTTACCTATCAGCAAAGAGTGAAAAATATAATAAATAGGAACTAAGAGCTTTAAGATGTAAGAATAAATTATATAAGGCATTTATAAAGACAAATACAAAAACTATTAGAATATTAAAAAGCCACCATAAAATCATCATGCATATTTCATATTATTTTTTAATTCTCTGATCTGAGGCATACCATTAAAAAATTTCTTGCTGGGCCGGGGAGTTAGCTCAGTGGTTCCGGCGCCTGTCTTGCAAGCGCAAGGGCCCGGGTTCGATCCCTGGTAACCACATAACAATACTGGGTGTGGAGACCCACACCCAGCAGCAACCAGTACCACATACCACAGTGCCAGGCGTGGTGGCTCACGCCTGTAATCCCAGCACTTGGGAGACAGAGGCAGGAGGATTGTGATGTGAGTTT
>PVIR01005204.1:25834-73809 GCA_004026965.1 Petromus typicus
AAAAAAAAAAAAAAAAAAAAAAAAAAAAAAAAAAAAAAAAAAAAAAAAAAAAAAAAAAAAAAAAAAAAAAAAAAAAAAAAAAAAAAAAAAAAAAAAAAAAAAAAAAAAAAAAAAAAAAAAAAAAAAAAAAAAAAAAAAAAAATTTCTTGCTGGCTGGAGTGCATTAACAGAGGCACAAATTAACAGATTTAATTAATATGTAAACATTGGGCAAAGCTCTGTATTACAGCAAGAGAAAATCACTTGAAAATTATTGTACACCCACCCCATAAAATATAAAAGAAATCAAAACACATTGTGAATAATACTTAGTAATCTAGAAATAATATGGAGAATAAAGTAATATTTTGTGATACTTATAACTAAGAATAAGGCAATAAACTTTCATTAGAAAATATATTTATGGAAAAGGGAGAATTAATCAATAAGAAATATTGGTATAATGCTGGAGTGTTTTGTTCCAAATTAAGATATGGCTGACAGGGCCAGGGGTTTAGCTCAATGGTTCCAGCACCTGCCTTGCAAGCGCAAGGTCCTGAGTTTGATTCGAAATAACCACATACAACAATGCTGGGCATGGTGACTCATGCCCACCAGCAATCAGTTCCATATTCCACAGTGCCAGGTGTGGTGGCTCACACCTGTAATTCCACCACTCGGGGAGGCAGAAGCAGAATTGTTGTGAGTTCGAGGCTCATCTAGGCTACACAGTGAGCTCAGGGACAGCCTGAGCGACAAAGTGAGACCCTGCCTCAAAAGAAAAAAAAAAAAAAAGACAAAAAATAAATAAATAAATAAAAACACTGAATAAATAAATAAGTATAATAAATAAAAGATATAAATAAATATAATAAATGAAAATTGAATAAATTTAAGATTATATCATGGTATTTTGACTTATATGTAAATGATTACCTCAGTCAAGCTAATTAACATATCTGTAGTTATCATGCATACATGTGGAAAAAGAAGGTTTGTTTTCAAAGTACTTAAAATCTATACTTGTAGTAAATTTCAGGTATGCTGTATATTATTATAAATTGTATCACCATCCTACCTATTAGGTCCTCAGAACTTATTCATCTTCTGATGGAAAGCCTATACCTTTTCTCAGTAATTCTCCATTTTCCTTGCCCTTATCCCTGGTAATTATTCATTTTTCAAAACCACCCACATATTATATTCCTGCATGTTCCATTTTTTAAATACTATATTTTAGTGAGATTGGGTGATATTTGCCTTTCTGTGTCTGGTCTACTTCACTTAGAATAATGTCCTCCAGGTTCATTCGTGTTGTTGCAAACAGCAGGATTGCCTTATTTTACAAGTTTGAACAAGGGTGCACCATACACACACATTTTCTTTATCCATACGTCCATTGACACACATTTCGGTTGCTTTTGTATCTTGGCTATGGTGGCTAATACTGCAACAAATGTGAGAGTGAGAATCTCTCTTCAAGATACCGTTCTCAGTTTCTTTGAATATGTGTACAGGAGTGGAAGTGCTGGACTCTGTTGTTACCAGGTTTCGGGGTGCTGTGTATCCCTTCCAGAGATATTTTTCTAGGTTCTTCTTGTCCTAAACAAAGAATTGGACAAAACAAGTGCAAAAAGTAGCAAAGTTTTACATTTTTTAAAGGTGGGAAGAGGAACAAGTGGGAAGAAGTGGGAAAAAGCAGTAGAATCTGCAGGGTAAAATCAGACCACAGTGAAAAGGACACAGTAGCAAAGCTCAGTGGCAGCCATCTTGGTGTCACTCACTCCTCAGGCTGACACTAGGTCTAGCCAATTCTATTAAAAACCTGCTTAGGTCCTTGAAAGAAGAATAGAAAATTGCAACTTTCCAACATTTGTGCACATTTCTCTTGAGTCTCCATGATTAACAGGTTACCCCCACTTGCTCAGTCAGTTTGCCATGCCCTCATCGCCTGCCTCGATATGGTAGTTCTAGTTTGTGAGGAAACCTCTTCACCACTTCTATAATGGCTGTGCCAATGGAATGTACCAATCAATGTACACTCCCACCAACAGTTTGTAAGGTTCTTTGTCCCTACACTTTTGATAAAACTTTTTAATTTTATTTTTTTATAGTTGCCTTCCCACCAAAGGTAAAATAGCATTTCACTAAGATTTTAGTTTACTTTTTCCTGATGATTAGTGATGATAAACAACCTGGGAGCCAGATTATTTTCATAATCTTATGCCCACTGGTATGTCTTCTTTAGAAAAAGATTCTTTCAGGTCATTTACTCATTTTGTAATCAGACTATTTGTGCTGTGGTGCTCCATACATATTAACCTTCTCTCCCGTACATGATTTGCAAATATTTTTCCCATTCCTTAGTTTGCCTTTTAATTTTGTTATTTCTTTTGGTATATAGAAGCTTTTAAGTTAGACAGAGTTGTCTTGTTCACTTTTGCTTTTGTTGTGTATGCATTTGGTATTATATACAGCACATAATTTTCCAAATCAGAGCTGTAAGAGGTTTTATTATTTCTTAGAGTTTTATGAATCCAGGTATTAGTCTTTGGTATTTAATTTATTTTGAGTTTATTTTTTATGATGCAAGATAAATTTATTGTATCTTTTGTATGTGGATATCCATTTTTTTTTTTTTTTGAGACAGGGTTTCTCTTTGTAGTTCAGGCTGGACCTAAACTCAGCCTCAAACTCACATCACAGCAATTCTCCTGCCTCTGCCTCCCGAGTGCTCGGACTACAGGCATGAGCCACCATGCCCAGCCCTGTGGTATGTGGTACTGATTGCTGCTGGGCGTGAGTCTCCACACCCAGTATGTTATGTGGTTACCGGGGATTGAACCCAAGTCCTTGTGCTTGCGAGACAGTTGCTGGAACCACTGAGCAAAATCCCCGGCCCGTGGGTATCCAATTTTCCCAATATCACTTATTGAAGAGATTATTCTTTCACTACTATGCATTCTTAACATTAATATTTTTGAGAATCTTTGAAAAGTTAATTTAAAAAATTCATGTTGGATCTCACTTTTTACTAAATTACATGCTAAAAAAAATTACAAAATCTTGAGAACCAAACTATTATAACTTGAATATACACAAAATAAATGCTTACCAGAAATAAAAAGTTTGTATTAGTTCAAAGATGCGTAAAATAATTACACTCAAAAAGTTAAACAAATTTGACTGCAGAAAATCTTTCAACTTAAGCAGGAAGAGTAACCAAGTAAAAACAATAGAAAAAAAATAATGCAGTAAATTTTGTAACAAAAAATTAAATACTTCACTGTATAAATTGTTTGTTAAATACTAAAACTATACTTCATACTTTATCAGTGGCATAGCTAGAAAATTCACAAAGATAAAGGCCACTTTACTTCATAAATATGAAAAAGTACAACTCACTATCTATCTTTTTTTTTTTTTTTTTTAGGTTTTTTGAGACAGGGTCTCGCTTTGTGATTCAGTCTGGCCCTGACCTCAACATCCAACTCACATCACAGCAATCCTCCTGCCTCTGCCTCCTGAGTGCTGGGATTACAGGCGTGAGCCACCACGCCCGGCACTGTGGTATATGGTACTAATTGCTGCTGGGCGTGAGTCTCCACAACCAGTATTGTATGTGGTTACCAGGGATTGAACCCTGGCCCTTGCACTTGCAAGACAGGCTCTGGAACCACTGAGCTAAATCCCCACCCCTCACTGTCATCTTAAAAACAATAGTTTATGCAATATAACTATAGCTTATTAAATGATCAAATATTTTCTTAAATACTAATGTATTACTCCAGCACAAATAGTAAAATTGACAGTACAAATTAGTTGAGATAATCATTTAATTATGTATTTTGTATTTTTCATAAAAACATCTTTTTGGATGCACACAGAATTTCAAACATATTCACACCTCTGAACCAATAAAACCACTTTAAAGATGTACAGTACCTAAAGTAGTTACTCCTATAGGCAGAAATCACATGAAGATCATATATATATTTTTTAATTGAAATCTTTATTGGTACATTACATATACACATCATGATTGCATTCAACAATGAGAATTTGTGCCAGTATATGACACAACTTAATTCTCATTTTTTCCCATAGCCCTACCCACCCTACCACTCCCACCCCCTATATACATAAGCTTTATTTCCTTTCTTTTTTGTTATAACTCATTATTTTTCCCCCTTCACTCCATTATGCTTTAAGTGTTTTCTATTTCACAATAACATACATTCTAGAACTCATTTACATCTTTATTTTCTCATACCAGAGAAAAGATGAGATATGTACCTATCTGTGACCTATTTATTTCACTTTTGAGGATGTCCTCAAGGTATGTCCATTTAAGTATAAATGATTGAAACTCATCATTTTTTATGGCAGAGTAATACTCCATCCTGTAGAAGAACCACAACTTTTTTATCCAGTCTCCAGTTGATGGACATTTGGATTGTTTCCAAGATGTAGCAATCACAAACTGAACTGCTATAAACATGGGTGCACATATGTCACTGTGATACGAATCTTTTAATTCTTGTGTATATATACCTAGCAGAGTGATGGCTAGGCCAAATGGGACCTCCAATCCTAGCTGTCTGAGGAATTTCCAAACTGTTCTCCACAGGGGTTGTACGAGTCTACATTCAGTGCAGAAGGGTTCCCTCTTCTCTGCAGCCTTGCCAACATTTGTTTCTGGTTAATTCTGAAATGGTATGCATTCTTTGTGGAGTGAGATGAGATCTTAATGTTGTTTTCATTTGCATATCTCGAATGACTAGTGATGCTGAACATTTCCTCATATGCTTCTTAGCTGCTTTTATTTCTTCCTCTGAAAAGTGTCTGTTCATTTCAGATGTCCATTTTTGAATTGGGTCTTTAAATTTGGGTGGATTGATTTTTTTTGAGACTTTTATATATTCTAGATAGTAGCCCTTTGTCTGAGGGGTGGCTGGTAAAGATTCTTTCCCAAACTGTTGGTTGCCTTTTCGCTTTGCTGGTGGTTTCTTTTGCTGTGCAGAAACCTCTCAATAGGATGAGATTCCATTTATTGATTTCTTCTACCAGTTCTTGTGCTATGGGGGTTTTGTTCATGAGATCTTTCCCCAAACCAATATCTTCAAGAGTTTTTCCTAACCTGTTTTGTAGCAGGTTCAGTGTGTCTGTTTTAATATTTAGGTCCCTAATCTACTTTGATTTTATTTTAGTACACAGTGAAAGAGCTAGGTCTAACTTTAGTCTTTGGCAGGTTAAAGTCCAGTTTTTCCATGACCATTTGTTAAAGAGACTATCCTTCCTCCACTGAGGGTATGTGGCTTTTCAGAATTATTCACAAGATACCAAAGCAATCCAACTTCTAAATAAATCATAACAATACCAAACAAATTGCCAGGTCTTAAAATGAAATACTAATGTTAAAAGATACAGAAAAAAAAAGAGAGACAATGCTATCTCTTACCTGTAGTCAATAATAAAGCATATATTGATGGATTCATGTTGCAGTGATAACAAGCAAAAGAAAAATGTAATTTCTTTTTAATTTCTCCACCTAAATCTTAAAAGAAGTAGGAAGGAAAATCTCATCTTATGTATGATGACTCCTAAAATGGTTATATTTAAGAATTAAATTTTGATTTATATTAAATTTGGATTTTCATAATTCACTTATTCTACCCTAAAACCTCAAATTTAATGGAATTTTGATGATTTAAAAATATTACAGCAAAAATTTCTTTGTTTGTAGTATATTTCAAATAAATAAAGGATAGTATAACAAATATATACAAAGCAACACTTAGAACTAATAAAAATAAATATTTTGACACATTTTCTATAGATAATTTTTTAAATAAGGTACAGTAGGAATCTCCTACTGTTTTTAGTTTCATTCCTCTTGTTAGTTCTGCACAGAATGACCCACCACAAAAATAAAGTTAGGTTTCTATTTCCAACATATGTTAGTGCTTTACCTACATATCTAATGTCACCTATAATATCATATCCTTAACTTGATAAATGACATCTACAAAAACACTACAGTCTACTTTGTATGAACTGATAAGAAACTGAGCAGTTTCCTAATAAGATCAGAACCAGAGTGAGAATGTTTTACTCCCACTTATCCTATTCAAAATAATAAAGATTCGGCTTTAGTAGGCAAGAGAGCGAGAAACAGAATAATGCAAGGATTTTGATTCCAAAGAAAATATATACATAAGGGTATATTGATGATTACTGCTAATTATGGAAAAAGTAAATTACAGTGACAGTGACTGCAACATACTCATCAGAACAGGTTTAAATAAAAGACAAAGATATGAGCAATTGCTAGTGAGGATGGAAGAAAATTAGAACAGCTTATATCTTACTTATGTCAATACAAATTGTTACAACCTCTGTTGAAGGTATTTAGAAACTTCTTGCAAAATTAAAAGTGCACTTACCACATGACTTAACATTCCAACTCCTAAATATATATATATATGTTTATATACATATATATATTTATATACATATATATATTTATATACATATATATAATGACAGTTTATGTTCACACACAACAATAATTTGAATTTTTATAGCATTTTATTTATAATTCTTTAAAAGTGGAAAAATTCATGTTTTCAATGGGAGAGTGGACAAAAATATTGTGATACCTCCATACAAAATACCTTGCACTGATAGAAAAAAGTTTTCTGATGCATGCAACAACATGGAGAAATCTCAGATACAACATTTCAAGTGAAAAATATTGTGTTCAAAATTATATATATAGAGAGAGTAATTGTATTTTTAGATGGTTATAATTTATAAATAAGTTCAGTTGATTTTGGATGCTGATAGTTAATTCTGTTATCAACCTAACTAAGCTAAAGATGCCTAGAAAACTAACAAAACATTTCTGATTATAGCTGGATGCATGTTTCCAGAACAGAGTAGCATTTGAATCAGTAGAGAGAGAATATGTGCAGACAATATGTGCAGACATTATTCAGTGTTTGAGGGTCTGAAATGAACAGAAGCATGCTGGAAGGTTAAACTCCTTCTTCTTGAACTACTACATACACCTTTCCCCTCCTAGGCCAACAGCTTTCCTATTTCTAAGAACTTCTGTGTTAAAGACATATATTAGGGGCTGGGGATTTATTAGCTCAGTGGTGATGTGCCTGCCTCACCAAGTACAAGGTCATGAGTTCAGTCCCTGGTAGAGATGAGACATGACTGAGCATGACTACATATCAGCACCACATCCATCCTCTTCTATGTCTTCCCATGTCCTTGGCTCCCTGCATCTCCAGCCTTTGGACTTGGACTGAATTACACACAGTTTGCTGATTCTGTAATATGCAGACAGCATCAGAAAGGAAGTGGGCATATTTGCCTATAATTATATGACAGCCACTTCCTCATTGCTGGGAGAAAAATATCTGACATTCACAACATAAGTGGCGAGATTTACTTGAAGTCATGATCACAGTCTGGTCAGATGGCTACAAGGCAGCAACAGCATGGCAGAGGAGCATAACAGAAAATAATGCTGATCAGACCCTAGCTTCCAAGAAGCAGAGGACAAAGATGCCAGATAGGGAGATGTACCCTTCTAGGTTGTACCTCCAGTGACCCCCTTCTTCCAGGCAGGTGTGACTTCCTAGCAGTATACTCAGCTATTGATCTTTCCAGTAGATGAATCTATCAATGAATACAACGCCATGTGCAAGATCCAGCCACATACCAAAAGGTCTATCTTTGAGCATGAGAATTTTAAAAGAGATTCTAGGTCCATTTCTGCACCCCAAAGATTCATCCAAATCATTTAGTCCATCTCTAAGAGTCACCAAATTTTAACAGTTCAAGCATAGCTGAAAAGTCCAAGTTCAAGTCTCCTAAGATGAAGGACAAAATCTTAGCTGTGAGCCCCTGTGAAAAGAAAAAGAAGAAATTAAATACTTTAACCATATAATGGTGCAGGGTAAATACTGCTATTCCAAAAAGGATAAACAAAAAATTGAAAAGAATGAGACCAAAGAAAGAATAAAATCCAGCAAGAAAAACATTAAATTCTGCATAGTTCCATGTCCTGCAGTGAACTAACTCCAAGAGGCTTGAACGACACTGCCCTATGGAACAGCGTAGATCAAGGCTTTCTTTCCAAAGCAATATCACTCGAAGGAGTTTACCTTTACCCTTTACACCCCCAAGCCACAGAAAAGTGAGATCTTGTTGATTCCTCAAATGCCCTCAAGGTATCTCTGTAATTGTCCTGGCACAAAACTCTTAGTTTCTTTTCAATGCTTATCTTTTCATCAGCCATGCTTTCCTTTACTCCAGATTTGAAGATTTTTCTTTCTAATAAAACTCCAAAGTTTTTAAATAAATTTTTTTCTACTGATTCTCATGGTAGATTTCACTGAAAGCAGGAAGCAGTACCCATTCCACAGCCTGAACACAGAGCTTCAGAAATGGCATGGCAGTGGAACATAGTCGAAAAGCTGCTTATGCCTTTGTAACCAGGAAGCAGAAAGAAAAGAGAAAAGGAAGGAGAGAGGTATACCCATTAGGGTCATACTCTAATGACCTGCCTCTTCTAATGAGGCCCTGACTCTGAGCAGCAGTTAGCTACTGAACTCACCAGGGGAAGAATCCACCAATGAATATTGTGCCACATGAACCAACCACCTTCCAAAAGGCCCATCTCTGTGCACAGAAAAATTCTGGAGAACATTCTAGATTTAAATTATAAAGTATTTCAACCAATTCCCGTAATAAACCTCCTCACAACCATGTACAGCTTATTGATCCTATATCTCAGGAGAACCTGAATTAACAGAATTTTTGAAAATACAGATTAGAAATTATTTTCTTCACTTTTGATACCTGAGACATGAAAGGCACTCAACTTCTTATCCCAGTTTAACAGGTAGAGTTTTCTCTATTCCCACTTTACTGAACACAGTAATCCTTTCTAGCTCAGTTTCAGTCTCTGAATTTGCATGGATCTAATTTCCCATCACCCATCCACTTATGCACTTCCCCTGAGGCATTAAGGAAGGCTCTGAGACCTGCAAAGACATTCAGCTTCAGCAACAGCTAACCATTTTGCCTCATGTCAGGCTTTGTTTCAAGCTCTAAATTTTCCTTTTCTTGAATTTAAATTCAAGAGGTGTGCAAATTATTTTTATTTTTTTCTAGCATTTCTCTGTGCTTCCAACCAGAAAACAATTGGATGATATTTTAGATCAGATAAAGCTGCCACCTTGAATGAAAGTTCCACTACAGCATTTTATAACATATAATTATAACACCACTTGGTTTAGTTTACACCCAAAAGTGAGTTATAACATTGAGCTAGGAAATCTTTTGAAAAAGAAATGATTGCCTTGATTTTAGGTACTTAATATTTTAATTATCTCCTGATGAACCTTAATTTTTTACTAGATATTTTATATTTGTCAAAATTTTACAATTTTCATGATTCACACATTATTTAATATATTAGTAGTCAATTCAAGTAGATTTATAAACTAACGTATAAAATGTTGCTGACTTAATTAATTTGGAACTGAGTATTCTTTGTGATCTCTGTTCAGAGCTCAAGGAAACAAGAAAGATAAGTTGAGTATGTAAACTACTACATAATGAATATATTCCTATTTAACTCAAGTATTTCAGTTTGTAAATAAAATCATTCAATGATAGAAATATTTTAAGACACTGTTTATCTCTGTTTGTTTTACTATTTAAAGAAATATATACCTGAAATGAGTAAGGAAGCTGCTAAAGGTCAGATAAGTTAATATTGTATAATAGATCCGTAGACATAGAACATCTAACTGGAAGAGCTGGAAATGAGAAGTTTAAAGTTCAAGGAGGTCTGAAATCTAACAAGCTTAATCAAAGGAAAAGATGTGAGATGTTCACAAAAAGGAGGCTGCAAAGCCACACACACAGAAAGATTCTGCTAGTGTTGGAAAAGAATGGCAACTTTTTCCTATTAAGAAAAAATAAAAATAGGTCATCTTATTGACCTCGGCCATCCTCTGGCATAGTCATGTCACTGTCTTAATGCAGAGCATCACGTAAATGTCCAGAAGCTCTCAAGATGAGAACAATCTCTGAGAAGGGGGTAGGAAATCAATTCGTACTAATTTTAACTCCCTCTTGTTTTTGCAAAGCCTTGTCTTGATTTCCTGGTGAACTTTAACACTCTTAGTCTCCTTGATACAGTTTAGTCTTCATAGAGTTTCCCTTAGACTACAAAAGAGATCACTGGACCATAGATAGGGCAACAGATAAACATGACCTGTCTTGTACTAAAAAGAAATATGTCATACTGAGCTGAAAGAAAAGAATTATACAGAGTAAATATGGTTCAGATGATAGGATCAGATCACAGACAAATGCATTAAGCTTTGCTTTTCAAAATGGCACAGCAACCTTCTATACTTATTATCAGAAAACAGCTTTAAGTACAATATTAAAGTAAATCCAGTATCACAATCTACTGTTACAGAAGAGCTCACTCACACTGCAACCACTCATCAATCAAAGAAAAAGTGTGTCCACTTTGTGCAGAGCATATGGTAAAAATGACAAAATATATAACTCTTTACACCGTAATAATATTTTGTTATTTCAAATTAGTGCAAGAATATTCACAGTTTAGAATATGCTATGATTCTCTTCTCTCACTTTCCCATTGTGAAAGACACATACAAGTTCATGAGAGAGAAACAGAAAGAGAGAAAGAGAAGTACAAACATTTATTTTAAGATTTTCTATGAATAGTTGGGAAATTGTGCATGTTTGAAAATGCCAGAATCCTGTCCCTTAAATAAGATGGCAAAGGTTGTCTCAAAAAAGATTTTAAAAATCTATTTCCTCTTCTCTGCCCTTAATGTAAACATACAAACCATATTTACCAGTAATTCAAATACACTTTCAAGTGTAAGAGGCAACCCTGAGTCATTCAAATTTCGAATCAGTAACCCACAAGTAAACTGTTTACCTCTACATGCACATTTATTTATAGTACTAAGGTTTTTAAGTGTTCTGCATGTTTTATACTTATGAAAAAGAGACTTTATTCACTTCACAGAATTTATGAAACTAATTGCAAAATAAGTACAACAAATATTAATTTAAAAATAATTAACAAGCTTCTTTACTAAAAATAATTCTTTCAGTGTTTGAAGTGTATTTTGATACGGAGTATAAACGTGTTATATGTTCCAAAATTACTTGACTATTGAACACTTTTCTCCTAACACTTATGCAGTTTTCAGGCAATCAGAGAATTACTTTAAACCTCCAAAACAGAAACCCTGCAATTAATATTGGAAGAAAATCCCACTCTAAAAAATTACATACCTGGTAATATAAACTGCTAGAGATCATAAGTATTGATTTTTCAAAGCATTACCAAGATCTATCTGTAAATTTTCTAAGGGAAAAAAATATAGTTAAGAATATTTCTAAAAATCCAACACATACCTGTTGACAAATTTGAATTCAAGAATAGATATACAAATATGAATATGTGTTACATAAGAATATATTTCTATGTGCTACATAAATGTATTTTAAAATCCTGGAACATAAGGGAAAAAACAATTCCTTAAAAACTTGGAATAAAAGTGTATCACTGAAACTGACTCCTACATAAAAATACTATGTAAAGCTTTTATTTGGTGTACCAAAAAGACTTTAGAAATTAGTAATTATAACCTAAAAATCAAAATTAATATTAAGAGAAACACCATCAGCTTTGTTCATTGCCTCAGTAAATATAAGGAGAAAATGTCCAACAGCTTCCTCAAGGTCAGAAGAAATAAATGAGGAAAATAGAGTCATCTCTTCCAAAATACATAAAAAAATCCAGCCCCTGCCTAAATATTATACCTCATTTTACCATCATCTCAATCTCTTCACTGAGCCCAACCTACGATTTAACCTTAAACAATTATTACAAGCCCCCCAATTTAAGTCTATCAATTACAGAATGAAAATACCCATTCAAATTTTCATTCTTCCAGTTATGATCTCAGATACAATGCATACATAACTATTTTATGCCTGAGATGCTTCATCTGTAAAGTAGTAATGAATCCATCTGTAGGGATTTTCCCACTACTTTTCATCTTCTGTCTCTTTTCCAGTTCCACACTGAACTATCAAGGTGAAGTTCACCAACAGTGAACACATTCTCTAGTGTCCTAGTCTTGGTTACACATAGTTGAAGCATCTAATTTTTTAAGACACAGTTGATAACATTCTATGTCTTTATCATTCTGTTCTCTAGCATCCAGGAGAATGATAAATTTTTAAAAGTACAAAAATACCTAGTGAAGTGCAAATATATAAATAAAC
The DNA here is from genome assembly GCA_004026965.1 of Petromus typicus. NCBI lineage: Eukaryota > Metazoa > Chordata > Mammalia > Rodentia > Petromuridae > Petromus > Petromus typicus. The sequence goes on from PVIR01005204.1 coordinate 38,186, forward strand.
AAGGATAACAAATACTTTTGTTCTCCTAAATTTCAGTGGAAGAAAATAGTAGTAATCTGGTTGATGATAGTAATAGTCACTGGTTAACTGTAAGTTTATTAAGGAAAAATATTTAGTGTGTTATTTTAGTGTGTTTAGTGTGTTTTAGTGTGTTCAGAAGTTAGTGATCTCAGTATTTTTTATTGTCTATGAAATTTCTGGATTTGGATGATAATTGTACTAGAAATCTAGTATGCTACAGCTCTACTGTAGAATTTTGGAAGCTTTGGATTTATGACATAAAGTTTTCTCTAGATAAAGGTAGAAAATGAAATTTGTGGGCCAGGGATTTAGCTCAGTGGTTCCAGCGCCTGCCTTGTAAGTGCAAAGACCCGGGTTTGATTCCTGGTAACCACATAACAATACTGGGTGTGGAGACTCACACCCAGCAGCAACCAGTACCATACACCACAGTGCCGGGCATAGTTACTCACACCTGTAATCCCAGCACTCGGGAGGCAGAGGCAGGAGGATTGCTGTGATGTGAGTTTGAGGCTGAGCTCAGGGCCAGCCTGAACCACAAAGCGAACTCTGTCTCAAAAAACTTTTAAAAAAAAGAAAAGAAAAGAAAAAGAAAATGAAATTTGTAATGGAGATTAAAGAGTGAGATAAATTTGAATTAAAAAAAGAGGGGTGCTCCAAATTAGTTGCAACATACACCAAGACAAGAATATTTCTCTTGGTTTAGAATTAAAGGGAACTAAGTTCAGGCAGTTAAGCCTAATAAGTAATGAAAATTCCACAAGCTACCAACAGAAATTCAATATTGTTTATTTATAACCCCACTACACGTTGATTACCTAGAGAGAAATAGTAATTTGATAATTAAATTCATATTCTCTGTAGCCAGACTATATTAATACTCTTAGAAAGTTTTTCAGCTTTAAGTACTTCAGTTTCTTCATAGATGAAATTAGGACAATAAAAGTATTAAGCCTAATAAGTGATTGTATGATTAAATAAATCATATCACCATTGCCACCAGAGCGCAAGCCAGAGAAGTACAAGTACATTTTAGTGCTTGATAAATATTATCATTTCATTTAAGACTCACAAAACATTTTCTATGAATTTTAGATATATGTCTTTCAGTTCTCAGCAAGGTTAATCTTGATCTTTTCCATGCCAGGATTATAGTGACTTACTGTCCCTGAAGACAGATACCAGCACTGTAACACAGTCTTGCTTAGAATGGCAAGAAGGAGAAGGGCCTAGGGAAAAAATTGGAGTCAAGAAATATCATGTACAGCTATGTACAAATCCTCAATAATGAATGAGATCATATGTATGCTTAAAATGTACTAATAAAATCAATAAAGAAAGAATAAATTAAAAATATGCTACTAAAACTGACAGTAAGAAAAAAAAGTCAAAGGAAGATTCTAAGTCTTCCTTGAACACTCCCTTCACATCGGTGATGAAAGCAACACCAGCTGAAATAGGAACACGCGTCACCAGGCTTCAGTGGAGGTGAAAGCTGCCAGACTATCTCAAACAATGTCGAGAGAGAGTGTGGGGAAGAGGAGTGGTGTTCTTATGCTGTTGGGGTTTTAGGGGTTGAGAGAGCATTGCGGCAAATAAGGACTGGCTTACTAGAGAGTGGTGATTAGTGACAGGCTGCCCTTTGGCGCACCGGGGTAGAAAAGAGACCATTTTGGGTCTGGCACAGTACAGGGCATATAAAGACAGTCATTTTACATCTGGCACAGTCTAGCGTCCTTTTTCTGGGGTGGTGTCTCTAACAAGTGATGGTGTTCCAAATCCCAGAGTACAGTTACACTAGAATCTCAACACTTAGGAGGCTAAGACAGAAAGATCACAGTAAGTTCAAGGCCTTCCTGTGCTACATACCTAGTTCCAGGGCAGCCTGGACTGCAGAGTGAAACCTTTCTCAAAACACAAAAATAAAACAGATCTGAAAAACTAGACATGGATTGTGTTAGGCAGCAGTAGCTCCTGAAAACAATGTATCTCTAGAAAAGGTGCTTGTCCCCAGCCAACCTCAAAGAAAAAAATATAGCAGAAACTGCTTAAATATTCTAAAAACTTCTTCCTAAGTCACAGCGCACATGAGCCATTGGCTTTGTTTGTTGCCTTGTACTAAATTCATTCAAAGAAGTAAGTGAAGTACTAATCTAATCTGTGATTTGGAAAATGTTTCTCAATAAAAATATTCACAAAGCAGACTGCTTCTCAGCTCTCAGACGAGTTAAGATTTACCTCTGACATGAATTGAACCTCTCTCTGGGAATGCTTCTCTTTAGGGGGCTGAGATCACAGAGTTCATCCTTCTGTCACCAGCAGCTCTTTGATTTTTGTCAGGGAGGCTTGCCACCAGAGCGCAATGCATAGCAACGCTAGAGTATGTCTCCCACGTTCCCTAATGAAAAGCTAGCTCCAAGATGGGGGCAGGTTGGAGGGTAGATTTCAAAGAGGGGAAAGGTCAAGTCCTGGTCAAAGTATGAAGAGCTTATGGAAGAAAGAAAACTTCGAAAATAAAGCATTAACATAAATTACTGCAAACAGCCTTTCAAGTCCTATAGAAAGAGATGAAACAATGCGACCATGATCAAGGGGCCCTGTAAAAGGATATATCTACCTTGTCTTCTTACTACTTCAGAAAATTATCAGAAGTGTCCACAGATGATTCTATCTCTTTCTTAAAGAAAACTTTGTGACCACTGAAATTTTAAAAGATGCCATCTTTTTAAATCAGTAAGGTATTAAGGACATAGTTAGCTTTCTGGGAAAAAAAATAAAATCTGTAACTTTTTCAGGAGAACTGCCTTCAATAATTGAGGGAGAAATGGTTACATTGACATAACATTATAACATAAATTTCATAAGTTCAAAGAGATAAGGGTGTCAGTCTGTGTCACTAACCTGGTAAATTTAATAATCCATAAGTAAACTAGATTATTATTTTTCCAAAGTGAAGATGTTTGGGGGAGGGTGGAGAAAGAGGCTGAAGGCTTTGCTGCCTACATTGCTCAGAGGGACACAGTAACCAGCCAACCGCCATTTCTTTTACTGGAGCCCAGAGAGGAATGAGAGAAAAACAAAAATACTCAGCGATTCAGAAACTAAAACTCATCCAAGCAGAAAAAATACAGCAAGTCCTTTAGATCTCTATAGGCAAGAATTCAGTAACAGTTGTTCTTAAGGAAAATCTCAGCATCTCTTTCAGTCTTAAAAGTTGTTAAAAACGCCAGACCACTTATCAGAGTTGTAGATTTCAATATTGGCTATAATAAAATTTTAAACAGAAAAGTATATTTTATTAATTTATTTTAAAATAATAACAATAAAATCATTGTATCCTAACATAAGTTACATTTTACTAAAAATACTTGTGCTTCACCCAAAATATTAAATGAATGCCATTATCTTATATTTTGCAAGTCTCTCTTATTATTTGCCTTACTAAAGACAAATGAACTTTATCTGCTTCTGCATTTTTATATGTTGTGATATATTAACCTCTTTTAAAAATATCAAGAAAATCTAATCACACACAGAGATGCAATACAAAGGAAGTCATGTTTTAATAGCCTTTTCAGACAAATTTGGGTATTCTTCACTGGCAATGCGCTAACACACAACAAGGGGTAGATTCTCTAAGACACGCTATAAGGTAAATCTGAGATTGTAACAATGAAGTTTTCGTATTCTGTTACATGAAATTCACTATTCAATATTGAGTTTTGACTGAATCTTTCACTCCTTTATAATTAGTGATATTATGTATTGGTATTTGCAATAAAGGCTCACTGGGTTAGGTAGATTACACAATATGATTTTTTTAAAAAATCACATTGATTAGTATCACTGCCATTCTGAGTAGACAATAATTTAACTACTGAGAAAATAGTACATCCACAGTAGTGCAGGTAAGTTTAAGCTCTTAATTCTTTTTGAAAGCTTAAATTTTATTATTGGCAATAAATGCTGCTAGTTGTTTTTCTTGATAATTTCACTTTGTTTATTATCAAGAAAATATTTCCAAATACCCAATTCTATCTTCTGTTTTTTGTTTTTGTTTTAGGCTGGCCTTGAACTCTGGAGATCCTCCACCTCCCAGAGATCCTCCCAGAATGCAGGGATTACCACAGGCACCATCATGTCCAACTGTCCTAATTCTACATTCTTCCAGTCTGTCAGCCATTCTTTCACATAAAAATGATGTACTTGGAAAAACAGGTGTCTAGTTTAGCTCACTTCTCTAATATTTATTTAAGTGCTTTTGCTCGAGCCTGTCACTATGCTTCAATGTGCAGCAAATATGCTTTATGAATACTTTGTGTCCTATCACACAGAGTGCCAAAAAAACTGGTAACCAACAATCAAGACTTAACCCAAGTAGTACATTTTGCTTCTTTTACCAAGAGCATTCTATGGGGAACTGGCCTTTTTCTTCTTTTTTCCCTGAGAATCCAGATACAACTGCCTGGATTCAGCTAACATACCATTACCCACCAGTGCAATGGCACCATTCTTGCAAATGCCAACACAAGAAGGCAAACACACTGTTTTGTGAAAAAATGTTTTACTTCACACTCTAAAAGCATCCTGCAGTCAACCACGGGTTCACAGAAAATAATTTTTTTTTTTGAGACAGGGTCTCACTTTGTAGTTCAGGCTGGCCCTGAGCTCAGCCTCCAACTCACATCACAGCAATCCTCCTGCCTCTGCCTCCCGAGTGCTGGGATTACAGGTGTGAGCCACCACGTCCAGCACTGCAGTATGTGGTACTGATTGCTGCTGAGCATGAGTCTCCACACCCAGTATTGTATGTGGTTAACCGGGATCAAACCTGGGCCCTTGCGCTTGCAAGACAGGCACCAGAACCACTGAGCCAAATCCCTGGCCTCACAGACAATACTTTTAAAATTGATAAAATAGAAAAAAATTGGTGAAAGCATCAGGAATAAGCAAGTGCTGGGAGAGTCAGTGTTAAGTATGAAGGCCAACCTCTGATTGAGCCAAAGCCTCCTGACCTGCTAATGTTTATACTAATCAGTCAGAAGGCAAAGTTTTGGGAGTGGAAATATTGGTCATACCTTGAAGAAACTCAAACTTGCACTTTTATTAAAACTATGCTTTCAGTGGAAAGATAGACAATTGGAAACAACTGTTTACAATAACTATACTCACAAAGCCAAGGGAAAATTTCATTCCAGTTTAGAAGAGAAAGTCTCTGGACTCTAGAAAAATCTCCCCCCCTCCAAAGAAAAAAGCAGTTCTGATGACAGAATAATGTGGGAAAGATGGTCAGTGTGCTGCTTAACTCAGCAAAGAAAAAAGATGAATGAAACCAGGCTTGAAATATGTACATATATATTTCAAATAAAAATGATTTTCATGAAAATCAAATCCAAATAATAGCCAAACTAAGAGTGCTGTGATTTTGAACCATCCTCAGAGAATGAGAAGACAATGCAGTTTGTTTGACACTAGGAAACTTCAAGTTGTTCAGGGATTTTGACTCTGGTTTTGTACAGAAGGAAATGTTGGCACAGTCATAGGACATAAACAATGTGTCCTTTCTAATGTAGGCCTCAAATTAACTGAGTGATAAAGAATAGGTTTTGGTATGATTGTAGATCATATAAATATTATCAGTATTGCAACTGGAGGGCAGAAGAAATGTGGAGGAAATGATGGAAGGCCATAGTTATCCTCAGTAATGAAGATCTAAGAGATGCAATTAAAGTAGTATTTAAAGTTATGAAAATATTTTAAAAATTTAAAAAACTGTCACCAATTGGGAAAAGGAGGAGAGATAGATGTACAAATGAACTATATTTTTCTGATAGTGCTAAATTAATAGATAAGGTTTAGGTATGAAAATTCAAGAAATTAGTATGGAAATTATACTATTTAAACAACTTTAATAATTCAAATCCTCATTGTTGAATGTCATTCTCATGTATATATAAAATGTGCCAATAGAATTAATTTTTTAAAAATAATTCAGTTGTTTGATAACTAAATGACACAAACATAAAATGATCAGAAAATTAGCCTACATATTCAGAATGTGTCTGCCTGAGCCTCACCAGTGATCTATTAATTCTATGTTTAAAAAAAATTCTTACAGGGCAGGGGATATAGCTCAGTGGTTCCGGCGCCTGTCTTGCAAGCGCAAGGACCCAGGTTTGATCCCTGGTAACCACATAACAATACTGGGTGTGGAGACTCACCCCAGCAGCAACCAGTACCACATACCACAGTGCCTGGCGTGGTGGCTCACGCCTATAATCCCAGCACTCAGGAAGCAGAGGCAAGAGGATTGCTGTGATGTGAGTTTGAGGCTGAGCTCAGGGCCAGCCTGAACCACAAAGTGAGACCCTGTCTCAAAAACCTTAAAAAAAAAAATTCTTACAGTAACAGTTATAATAATAAACAAAAAGACTAAAAAATATGGCAGAGTTAGTGTGAGGAACTGTCGCTCTTTTTTGAAAGTCTCTCCATGCTATTTTAATTTTTACTAAGTGCATAGATAGATAAATGCATTCTATTACAAAATTTTAAAAAACATGCTTACATTCTACCTGTAATAATGCGATTTAAAAACTGTGCTGTCATTCACTTTAATAACTATGTACAACTGATGTTCAATAGGAATGAATTCAGCAAGACAATATTGTAAATATTTCCTTGAATTAGTGGCCTTTTTGTAAATCCCATTGTGTCCTTATTCTGCATATTCTCAGGTACGTACAGAGATATTACCTTAAGGTGAATGTAGGAGATAATTCATAATTTTAACTTCTTTTCCATAGTGACAGGAAAGAAACAGAAAATAGTCTGAAATCTATTTTAAGCCTAGGGAACACTTCTTTTAAAGTTATCAATATGCTAAGAGATTTGCCTACAAAAGTTATATATTATATGGGGAATTTGATTTTACTTTAATGAATAGGCCCTGGTGAACCATAACTTATATTTATATGGCACAATGAATTGTCCTTTCTGTTCTTCAGATTACCACAGAGAACAGAAGGCCTACAATAACTACTAGATATATTTCGAGGACAACACTTCACCTGGGCTTATAAGTAATGGAATTAGTTACAGATATTGTTAGCTTTAGGAAATAAGTCTGTGAAACACAGCCTCCAAAATATCATAGATGGCTCTACTAAAAATCAATCAAATATGAACTAATTCATTCTCAATCTAAAGTCATCATAGATCATTAGAGAAAAAAATTATCAAATTATAGAATTTACATTTAATTTTTTTGCTTCAAATTCTGGAATTTTGTGGAATTGTGTATAAATTCATAAGCATAAGACAATTTTATATCCTTTGGACAGATCATGTCCCTGTTATTATATAGCAAGTTGTAAAGGTGTGGGAGGTAAGAAAGTCAAGGTCATAGAATGTGCAGTAGTTTGGAAGAGGCTCTGACACAGGGCAATTTTGAGGTTATGGCCCATTCAGCCAATCACCTCCCGCTTAAATCAACTTTCTCTGTTTGCATAATGTAAAAGTAGCTTTGTACTGTGGTTTGGATCTCCAGGGTCAAATAAAACAGAACCAGTATTTTAGGCCACACTGTGTTCTCTCTCTGTATGTTTTAAACATTTAAGTGGTAGCACCATGTTTACATATCTTATTTATATTTTGCATTAAAAAATAAAAATATACTATAATATTTATACATATTTGATCACACATATCATAAACAAAACTTCTACATATGTGCCAGTACTGTGACTATTCAAAATATTGAAGAAGTCATACTAAACTGTTGAATTGTTCAACTTGAGTAGCTTTGTGTTTAAAAATACATGTCTATAACAACATAATCAATAGTAAAGAAGAATGATAATTCAGAGGTTTGATGATAATCAAATAGTTGAACTTGAGGCTATAAAAATTAAAAGAAATATATAAAAGTCCTTTTCTGCAGCACTGGAATGGAAACCAGGTCTCAGACTTGCTAGGTTAGTGTTTTTCTACTGAGCAACACTACTTGCCCCTTGTGTTATTTTTAGTACTAATTAAGTTTTATGTCACATAATAGAAAACCCATAAATTGTAGGAAACATCTGTAGAGAATACCAAAGTTAGTTTTTAGAGTTATTATAAGCCTATTTATTTAAAGATACTATAACCTGATTGCTTAAAGTTACTCTAAGTTTATTATTTAAAGGTCATGTGTCATGCATTCTATGTCATTTCACCCAGAAGTATAAAATATTCCAAACAAAGTTCTTAATGGATCTTATAACATTTTCAATGAACATGAACAGCTATTTTAAACTACATTATTCCTACATACAGAAAAAATGTACTAGGCTAGGTTTTTTTCACATTCAATTATTTATTCATCATTCATCCTATAAATTTGTGTTGAGCTTCCTGTTCTTACATTATTGTAGAGATTACAAAGACATAAAATATGGCCATGCTATTATGTAATAAGTATTCTTGGTTATTTACCAATTTAAGCTACTCCTAAGAACAAATAAAATTAATTACAAAAGGTATATCAAAATTTTTTCTAATGTACTGTTTTGAAATATTTCCATTATACAATTAAAAGGGTTTTGTCATAGTATCAAAGGACTTACAAGTGGAAAACTTTAGAATTATATTTACATTAAGGAAAATTAGGCAAAGTGCTCATCCTTTTAGCTTTAGATTCAGTTAATAGACATATATTCTTCATCTTTTCTTCAGTTATTGGAATTCTTAAAAGGCATTATAATAGGATCTTTTCAATAAGGGAAAGGGCTATCATATAGAAAATGACTAAATTATTCTGTTTAGGGCTTCACTATTTACTAACTTATTTATTTATTTATTTTTGCCTCAGGCTTTAGGGACATTAAGACCATGCTATAAATCCTGGTCACTGATTTTTCTAAAGAGCAAAAATGAGAGTTTATTAGCATCTCAGTGGTTGCCTCAATAATGACAAAACAGTTGCTCATTAGTTTCATATTAGATTCATTTGCAATAGCAATACATCTTGTATTCATACTCCATTGCAAGACAACAGATATGATTTGACACCTGCTGTACAGCAGAATTCATTAGATGGTAATAATACAAATAGAGATTCAGAAGCTGGACTTGTGTTTGCTTCTAAGATGACTTTGCATAGGAAAAGGCCTCCAAAATTATCTAGGCTGTAATAAGATAAATATGCACAGCAGATAATCAAGGTTGTCAAATACTGAATTCTCTGTTTTTCTATTTATGAAAGTGTTCTTATTCCACAATGTAACATTTTAATGAGCAGAATAATTTCCAAAATAATGAAGCACTTCTTACTAAACAGATAAAATGAAATCTTAAAGCATACTGAATAAAAATTAACCCAAGGTAATTCTTTTAAGTCACAAGATAAACTAAATTTCTTTTTCATACATTACATATTTTTTCTTCACACATTAATGTCTTAATCCATGGGGGAGGAATCATGTTTCAAAGTGTATCTAATCATTCCTCTGAAATTAAATTATGTTTGTTTACTTGAACTCCTGTTGGCTATTGCCAAATGTCACTGCATATAATAAAAGAAGTTTCTGACTATTATTGCTTTTGTTTAGATTCATGCTACCTAAGTCATCCAAATGCAGCAACCAACTTCAGAATGAAATCATTATTTCTGTTTCCCTGAAATATTTCAGAAGGGAAATCTAAATTTTTAAGTATAAGCATGTCCCAATGAATAATAGGAATCATTTATATAAGAGAATTCTTTTTTATCTGAATTGAAATCTAACCAGTTGTGCTGTATTTTTCTCACAATTCAAGTCAAAATGGGTGCATCACAATGTCAAAATCAATAGTTTCCATAACTTTTTCTTCTCACCAAAAGCCATAGTGTCTTGTGGCCCACAATTCCAGCTGTCATTGAAACCCAGGCAGTTTTTGCTGCACAAAATTTAGGTACATAGGATGTGTATCTCATCTGGCTAGATGTTTTTACTAAAACCTTCTCGTAAATTAGGTTCTTAGTGCTCCTGATCTTTATGCTAGTCAGAACTACACATGGCATTCTTAATTCCACATTGCCAACTTGCACACATGAGAAAAGGCATTTGTTACTTGCCTTATCAAAGATTGATAGCTTTTAATGCTTCCTTAGAAGGCTACATGTAATAGTCAGTGCTCTGCTTTTCTTCCCATCTGTTCCCATTCTCCCATCTCTTTTTCTTTTATACATACAACAGTGCACATATACCAATCACACACCTTTGCACATAACACTTGTTCAAATCCCAGCCAAAGTAGCTCTTAAAGCCACAGAAGATTTAAGTCACTGTAGATTAACCAAAAATGCGGCATGATGTTTACCTGTGATTTTTAAAAATATATTACTTATTCCAGAAAAAATGAATTATCTATTTATTTCACTGTTTGAAGGGAACCCTGATGAAAAATTTTTGTTGTCATTGTTGGATTGATTTGGTTTAGTTTGATTTTTTTTTTTTTTTGTGGCACTGAAAACTGAATACAGAGCTTTCAGACTGAGTTACATCCCTCTTCTTCTTTTATTCCTTTCTTTCTCTCTCTCTCTCTCTCTCTCTCTCTCTCTCCTTCTCTCTCTTTCTTTCCCCTTTCTTGTTAATTAATTTATTTATTATTTTTATCCAGGATTCACTAAATCATTAAGTCACCTGCATTTGACTCAAATTTGAGATCCTCCTGCGTCAGCTTGGTAGAGTGCTGGCATTACAGATGCATATCACGTGCCCAACTCACAAGCTTTCAAACAGCCAGAATGTACAAGAGTATGTTCTCCCATAACGGTAGAATTAGAATTTAATTATAAAAAGTAATGAAAAATTCCTTTGAATATTTTTAAAGCAATTATCCTAGAACTAAATCTCAACACACGAATCCAAGATAAATTTAACAATAAAAATAAAAATATACTTTGAATTGATGGAAACAAAATATAAAGTCTAAATATATATAATAGAAAGGAAACCCATCATCTAAGCAGTCGAAGCAGCAATTACATCTTCTCACAGAAGTAGGAGAAATTGAATAACAAAGGACACAAATTAATGAACAGAAGACATAATACAAGACAGAATATTGAAGATGAGGAAATACTGACATCTATTTTAGCACAGAGGTAATATCTGATGAAGAAGGAAGAGTATGACTATTCATGCTGCTGTATTGAGGTAACTGAGATTAAGTAATATATAAGTGACAGAAACTTCTTTTCTTTCATATCTGAAGGCTGCAAAGTTCAAAAATCATAGTGCCGCAGATTGGTTGGCTAGAGAAGACTACTTTCTGTTTTGCAGGTGACTCTGTGAAGCCATATCCTCTTGAAAGAGTAATGTCACACACTTACATGGAAGAAAATAGAAAGGCAAAGGGTACAAATTTCCATATTATTTCTGCCTGTGCTGTTTGTAAAGGTACACTGTTACACTGACAAGGAAGGAGCCTGCATGGCCTCATCCCCTCTTACAATCCCTACCCTTCATACTCTCACATTGGCCATACTTGAATTTGAGGACGGACACATTCAAACCACGTCATCAAAGATAGGCCTTCAAAGTGCTGGGTAATGTTCAACTCCCTAAGTTGCAGTACATGGGATTGTAGTTTGATCATTAACCTTTAAATGGCATATGCCTCTTATACTTTACACCCTATCATCTGACCCAAAATTCATGTTCCTAGATAGTTACTTTAAAAAAGTGTAAACCTGTATCCATACAACAACTTGTTAGATGAGTTTTTTTAGCAGCTTCATATATAACAGTTGATAGCTGGAAACAAATTCCCATTAAATAATTGTTTATAGATTACCCTGAGGTTTGAGCTATCAAAGCAGACTTGGGCTAACTATGGAGATTGATCCAGATGTAGCAGAAGTCCTTACTAATGATTCAAAGAATACAAGCAAGAACCAGCACAGATGTAGTAGTTCTTTCTTTTATGAAGTCCAGATCCTTTAGTTACAGCTTTTAAAACTTCCTTTTCTTACATGTTAGGATAATTTAAGATGAAATGGTAAAAGGACTCTGCACAATGCTGTGGAAACCTCTCTCTCAAAGAAGTCTTTTCAGTTGTGGCTCTCTAGGTTTATACTCAGTTGCATGAATAGAATACCACTGTTACTATACCCGATTCCCCAGCAAGCCATGCCCCATAAATTAAAAATTATAGGTTGATTTACAGGCGGCAGTCTAGACAGACCATGTATAACCTGCTAAAATGCATTTTTAGATAAGCTTTCTCCAGTGTCTTTCCCCTACTAAATATCAGCATGATTTACAAGGAAATCTAGTTCATGTGGTCAATTATCCTGAGTAGGTAAGTAATAAGTCATAGTTGGCTTCTTCCACAGCACAATAAATTCCTATTCATTTATTTATTAAAATCTCCATATGTTTTTTACATCATAAAACATGTACAAAAGTAAAAATTAAAAGGCATAAGATAATAATGTAGTAAAGTGTATAATATTTTATTTCACATATTAAGAAAAGGTTTCTACACTTTCTCTAACACAATATTTATAAAACTTAACAGTAATAAAAGTTACTTTTAATACAGTCATTTCATTGAATATGCCTCACTGATTTTGAAAATCTTGGTATAATACTTCCTGCAGCAATGTCTTTAGATCTAATTCTAAGTTTTGGATATTTTTTGACATTGGCAAATACAACTGAAATGAATTATATCTAAAGATACACAGATTAAAGTGAAAGAAATGTTGGATTATTGTGTTCATTAATTGTGATATATACTTGCATTCTCATCATTATCTAGGCAGTTTCTGTAAAGGTTTGGGTAGTGCATTCCTACCTTCTTTGTCATTTGATTTTTCTTGTGGGGTAAACAGAATGTGGTTTAATTTTCTAGTTTTAACAAGTGGTGTCAAAATTCACTAAAATGTTACATATGAAAAAAATTTAAGGAGGTTAGAATATTTTGTTTTTGATTTTTTTAAATATGCAAATTGTCCAATTTGCTGCTTATTTCTTGTTTCTCTAGAAAATAGAACAACTTGAAATCCACAAAAAGACATTCAGCCATTTGTCCTTTCTTCTTGTGTTAACAGTCCAGCAGTGTGTATGTATGTGTCTATTCACATCCACACTGTAATGAGTTCATAAGAAATAGGATCCAGAAGCTCAGGCTTCTTGCCATTGGTTCTTATGCACTGTGCTTCTCTAGGTGCAGGATGATGGGATTCCATTGAACCTTGGTGTTTTTCTGTTTGTCTTTTTTCTTGTCTTGTCCCTTTATTTTTTTCTTACCTTTTCCTTCATGCATTTGAGGATGTGATTTCTCTGTGAGAGTGATTAATGTGCACAATACACATATTGATTTTAACAATAAGCTTACCTTTAGCTTGTTTGTTAACAACAATATTAACAGCATGATGAGTAACATCATAGATTCTTTCAGTTTTACCACAATGTCAGGAACTGCAGACAATTTAATTGGATTTAGGATTTATGGACTTAGATTTATGGATATTTGCAGTGCCTTGGTGGATCAACTACTGGGATTATTGCAGACATCTGCCCCACCCTGCAAGATTTTAAACTATAAGGATTACTTCATTAGGATTATTGGCCTTAAAACTGATTGGAATTTAAGGGTTTCTTTCCTCATCAGCTACAGGGATTATTGTGGGACCATTCTGTCTTATGCATTCTAGGATTATGGGTTGAAGGTTTGGTACCAAATAAAGGTGACGGTGAGCTCAGGTTATGGGTTTTTCTGCTTTTCCCTTCTGCTTCTTCAGATTTAGACTTTGGCTGCCACTTCTCAGAGTAAATGAGTCAAGCCCAGGCTCAGCCTTTTTCTCAAGGTTCCCACTTTGTTGTTTGGTAGTTGTCAATCCTTTCGCTGTGGGACTCAAGGGGGATTGGAGTTTGCCACGAGGGTTCTGGCTGCGTCCTCTTCCCCTGTCTCCCACACCATAGCAGCATTTTGGAACCATTCTTCTTTGAATAGTGCCCATTCCAATGATGGCTAAACTACACCCTTTCTTATAGATTCTCATGTGTGTGACCAAGGAACAACTGAATGTTTCTAAAATGCCTAGAAAACATAAATCAGATGTCTCTCTTCTTTCCCTTCTTTCTCATCATTTTGGTGAATTACTGAATCATGGTCTTTTTGGCAAAAAGGAAAACAAATACGTGTTTATTGGAGACCTGGGGTATTTGTTTCTTTGCAAAAGAAAATCCTGTAGCCCATCTCAAGTCCAGAAGCTATATTAAATATTGTTTTTTGTCAAGAGATAATCAGTATGAAAGATTTTCAGAGTTACTCCTCATGTACTGAAAAAAATATTCTGTGATTTGGGAAAATGTATCCTGTGAATTTATTTTACCTGACATATAATATATTTCATAGGTATACACACTTTTTGCTATATGCAGCCATAAAAAAAAAATCAATGAATAAATGCCTGAGAGGGCTACTGTCAATCTCACATTGTATCACAGCCTGCTCTTCACTCTGTTGAACTATTTGCATTAAATATCATCTAAGATCATGTGATAAATAAACAAAGGGAAGCCATCAGTGTAGTTAGCAAATATTAGCAAAGGCTGGATTCTTACTGGTAATTTTAAAACAGTGTAATTAATTGATCTGAAAACTATGGTTATATTTTCATTATTATGAACTTTTATATTTAATTTCACTAATTTGATTTTTGGCAGTCAGTTCTAATCACTGCTATTGCTCTCGTGCCACTCAATACTTCAAGTCAATCTCATCCTTTTCACAGAGCTCATAGTTTATTAAAATGGTGAAGAGTACAATTAGATGGTTGCTAACATAATCTTGGTTCCTAAAGTACTTGTTACGTTTTTACCCAGATGTCCCCAGGAAGCCTCCTGTGGATATAGGTGGCTAGATCTAGGATGTGTGATTCTGAGATCAAGGGCATGATTACTAAATTAGTTCACTGGTTTGGTATAGTGCTAGGTGTGGATAAGGGGAAGGCCCGCGTTCACATGTGTGGCACCAACCAAAATGCAGGTAGCTTGGCAAGGCAAAGAGGGAAAGACAGGCTGGCTACCTGCTGCTTTCTGCGTGTCCAGCCACACCATGAACTGTTTCTCCCCTTCAATGCCTCTCTACCATTTTACTTTGCCTTAGAACCAGTAGATTATGGACTGAAACTTCTATCAACTGTGAGATGAAATAAACTTTGCATCCTTTAACTTGTAGTGTTGATTCTTTTGTCTTAGTAGGAAAAGTAACTAAGACAGTACTGTTTAGATATTTTCCCTCTTGTATTTAGTCCATATTTTACCTATATGAGAGAATATTTTTAATTACTCATCCTATTTTTTTCTTTTTTTTTAGGTTTTTTTAGACAGGGTCTCACTTTGTGGTTCAGGCTGGCCCTGAGCTCAGCCTCAAACTCACATCACAATCCTCCTGCCTCTGCCTCCCGAGTGCTGGGATTACAGGCGTGAGCCACCACGCCCGGCACTGTGATATGTGGTACTGGTTGCTGCTGGGTGTGGGTCTTTACACCTAGTATTGTTATGTGGTTACCGGGGAATCGAACCCAGGTCCTTGCGCTTGCAAGACAGGCGCCGGAACCACTGAGCTAACTCCCCGGCCCCTTACTCATCCTATTTATTTTTCTTTTTTGTTTGTTTGTTTGTTTTGTGTTTTGGGGTTTTTCATTTTTTGTTTTTGTCTTGAGGCAGGGTCTCACTTTGTGGTTCAGGCTGGCTCTGAACTCAGCCTCAAACTCACATCACAGCAATCCTCCTGACTCTGCCTCCCGAGTGCTGGGATTACAGGTGTGAGCCACCATGCCTGGCACTGTGATTTGTGGTACTGATTGCTGCTGGGCGTGAGTCTCCACACCCAGTATAGTATGTGGTTACCGGGGATCAAACCTGGGACTTTGCACTTGCAAGACAAGCACAGGAACCACTGAGCTAAATTCCCGGCCCCCTATTTATTTTTCTTGATTATTCAACTTTTAATGAAGAACAATATACAGTATCCAGCATGCAAACTAACAGTTGACAGTGTGGACATTTATTTCAAATGTTCTCTAACTTACTGTCCACAATAACATTGCCAAAATTCCCCTAATATACTTTAGGCTTGAGCTCAATAGATATATACAGAGTGTCCAAATTTGTAGGACCTAGCAAAAACCTAATCTTGTCCTTCTTTACTGTTGGCTAGTTCACTTTTTGTTACTTCAGCCTTTTTACCATTTGATCGAGAATGTCGCCCCAAGGCCTCGTGTGCTGACAGGCAGGGCTTACAACAATGATTGAATCAGTGGGTGAGAGAGATGATGGCCTGGTTGGAAGTGGAGGAACTTGACCTGAAAGGCTACATCTCTCTCCCTGGCTCTCACTTTCCTCTCTGCTTTCTGGCTGTCATGACATGAGCAGCTTTCCTTCTCCCAGACCCCTCCACCCCGCAGTTTCCTTGTTTTAGCCTAACAAGCATTGACTGAAACTTCAGAACTATGAGCCAAGGAAATCTCAAAGTTGTGGGAGTTGAATATTTTGTCCCAGCAACAAAGAAAGCGCCTGAGACAGCCTCTCAGTGAGTAAGGGCTATTTAGTTTAGTGGTTAAGGTTCTTACTCCTACTAGGGAAATAATTGCCATTCTTTATGGTTGATATACAAGCCTTCTTTTCTAATATATGGATAGAAAATACAGTTAGGCTGCAATTCTTCGATATGTCTGCTTATGGAGGAGATTCAGAGGCCCAGGTCTGCTTACATATTACTCTGGCTCTGATGATCGGCAAAATTGTTTCAATTTGGTAACTCTATATATCCCGCCATTACTTTCTAAAAATTATGTTAATTGTTTATTGTCTGTTCTCAAATCCACCCAGCTAGAATGATGTCTCTAAGGATGGTGTATGATTATGTAGAACAGCGCCAGATCCAAAACGACCTGAGTGGCTGAAGTGGGAGTGCCCTGCAGCAGAGCACTCTGGGTAATGAGTCAGAGCCAGACCCTGACTCAAAAAGAAAAAACTAAAAACTGTCTGAAAGAGAATAAAACCTGAAGTAAACATTTTAACACATTAATATCCTTGCTTTTAGTACCCTTGTAGTTCTATCTTTTTTTGTGTGTTTTTAGAGGAACTTCACTGGGGACTTCCATCAGGTAAACTAAGTGTCCACTATACATTGGAGCTCAACTGCATTATTTTAGAGTGAATCATTAGAACTTTCTCCAACATATATCAGCTTTAAAAAGAAATATATATATACTTCACAGCTGAGGATATCTTTTCTTGGTAATGTCAGAGAAGACAATTGAAATCACTGAATTTGCATTGACAACACCAACAATCCTTCACATAATAGGTACCCTAGGGCAAGGGCAAAACTGCAGCAATATTAGCTAGACAAAGATGAAGAAATGTATTGGTTACCAAGCCAACATTACATATATCATCCATCCATATATTATCCATAATAATATTAATGGTGTTCCCTTTTTGGGTTTCTGCATTTCTTCTAAATTCTGCCTCCATTTATAATTATTTTAGTTGCTAGTCAAAAAGCTTCTACTTAAAGTTGCCAGCAGAAGAGATATTTGAACTGAGGTTTCTATTAATATGTGTAAATAATGACTCAGTGGCATTCCTCCAAAGAATTGTCCAAGTCATGAAGGAAATACATGGGTTGTGTCTGATTTGCTTTTTCTCTCAACGGAATTTTTTCTTACTAATAAGAGAATTTAAATTATAATGATGGCTAGTGATATGCTCATGATATTTCTCTTGTCATTTCATTTTGGAAACTTGTTACTATTCATGGAAAATCAAAACCAGTTCAATAAAATGAAACTGTAGTGATAGAAATTAAGAAGTTCTCATTGTTAGGCCACAGATACAAAGGTGTCATTTACTGTGGCACAGATGTTATTTTCTTAGAAACTATCACTTGTATTGTGGAGAAAAAAATATCTATTATTCTCCAACAATTCTCCGATTCTCATAACAAGTATACAGGCATATTGTGACACTAGCTACTTGGAGTTAGTACCAGTATTATAGATTTAAGGGCCTACAATCCCAAACAACTATCCTCTCAGATGCCAGTTCCCAGTACAGAAGAATAGACATGGTACCTACATCTCATTCCACTTCACTACAAAGCAGAACTTCTCACTTCCTCCATCCTTTAAAGTTTGACAATTCAGTAGAACACACAAAACTTAGTAAAGTGCTTATTGTTATGGCTTATGTATAGATTAAGTCCCTAGGCCGCATGTGCTCATGAGTGAGGCTTTTGGTAGGTCATTGGATCATGGGTGCATAATACTGAATTATTAGTGTGTGCTACCTAGGTTAATCCACTGACTGGTTTAACATGTTTGTGGGTGATGAGATTACTGAAGAGGAAAGGCTTAGCGTGGGTATGAGTAGCACCAAACAAGGCTTGTAGCCCAGATGAAATATAAAAGAAAGAAGGAAGGCTAATTTCTTCTTCCTGCCTGCCTTGCCATGGACTACTTCTCCTCTGCCTGCCCCTCTGCTATGCCTCCCTGACTTGGACCTGGCTGAGTATGGACTAAAACCTAAACAGTGAGCTAAAATAAACCTTCCCTCCTTTAATTTGTGGCTGTGAGGTATTTTGTCTATGGAACATGAAGGTAACTAAAATACTGATGTTTACCAGTTTATAATAGAAGTCACAACTAGGAACAGACAAATGAATGAGATAGACGTGGCAGGACATGGGTGTTGATGTTCCCAGCACTTTTCTGTGTTGTACCAAACCAAAGCTTCCTGAACCTCATTAGGCAAGATTTTGTTAAAGGGCTTATACGTTGGGTTTGTTTGAGTCCATAAATCACTGACCAATGATGATTGAACTCAACCCCCAGTCTGCATCCGCTCTCCAGAGTATGGAGAGGGAGAGAAGGCTGAAAGTTCTACCATCTAGTGACCACCATTTCCATTGAAATTGTTCATATAGACCTACCCAGACTCAACTCATCAGCATAAGTATAAATATGGTCACTAGGCAGTCTCAAAAAAAGACTCTACTCAGTAGGGAAAACAAAATAACAAAAAAGACTCCAGTCACTATGAAAATTCCCAAGTAGCTGTGCCAGGAACCAAGGATAAATATCAAATATATATTTTATTATATCACATTGGGAAAATCTTATTCACTGTCTGAAGATATTCTGCATAGTTTAATAATACTAAATATTTTGGTTACTATTATATAGTCAGCCATAGAACATTTAAATAGCTCAGTGTATTTTAGTGATTTTTCTTCTGTTTTTTTTTTTTTTTTTTCTCTTGGTTTTGTTCTTGAGACTGGTCTTAAATTCACAAACCTCCTGTGCCAGCCTCCTGAGTTCTGGGATTACAAGTGTGCAACACCATATTTGACTTACACTATTTTTGACATGTCAAAAAATTATATGAAACCTGAAAATACACCTTGAAAATTCAAAATATGTAGGATATTATATATCAGAACTTAGAACAAATGAACTTATGAGGAAAATCTTTTGAAATGAGCAAAACTTAGATTTCATATATCTTCTATTTTTTATTGTTCTTAAAAATTATTTTATTTCCAGTTTTAGGTGAGTAAAATTAAACTAGAAATACAAAACTAAAAGAAAGAAAGAAAGAAAGAAACATTCCTGGGCTGGGGATTTAGCTTAGTGGTTCTGGCATCTGCTTGGCAATGCAAAGTCCCAAGTTCGATATCCGGTAACCACATACCACAATGCCAGGTGTGATGACTCACACCTATAAGCCCAGCACTGATAACCTCATACCACAATGCTGGGCATGGTGGCTCATGCCTGTAATCCCACCACTTGGAAGGCAGAAGCAGGAAGATTGCTGAGTTAGAGGCTAGCCTGGGCTGCATAGCAAGTTTGGGGCCAGTGTGAAGTACAAAGTGAGACCTGGTCTCCCCCCCAAAAAAAATTCCTTGGAATCTCTGTTCATTAAATATTGAAATATTTTAATACAGAAAAGGACACAGTGTAAAAAGATCTTCAAATATCATAACTGAAGTGTGGTCTTTCTTTACCAACAGATAACCTGATTACATGTTCAGAAGATACTTATGTAACTTCAACTCACAATTGTTCCTATCTGTCATGTACATATTTACTATGGCCATCAAAAATGCATGGTGAACCAATAGCAAATTACTCAGCTTTAAAGAATATATTTACATGATGTGGTTACTAATCACTCTACATTGCTGAAAGATGTCAAATGCTCTGTGGGAAAAGCTTAATTTTTAATTATTCAATTATCAAAAATTGAAAATTACCTAAAACTCTAAATATAATTTCTTTTAAATAAAAATTTTTTGAGACAAGTTTCACTTGGTAGTTTAATCTAGTAGTCTCCTTCTGGACTATAGGTATGTGCCACTGCATCTGCCTTCCTTCTTATATTTTTAAAATATGTCAGTAATTTGGACCTCACACTGGATCTTTATTTCTGCTTTATTTCTGGTGAAACCAATAACAAGATTGAGCATTAATTGAGCAATGAAAGAAATTTTTATCCTAAGCCAAGAGAAATGGGAGATAGGGCACATTATATAGCTATAATATCTACAATCCCAGCACTTGGGAAAATGAGGGAGAAGAACTGCTATGAGTTCAAGGGTAGAATTACATAGTAAGATCCTGTCTCAAAAAAAAAAAAAGTAGGAGATAAAGTTGCAAATCAACTCAACTTCTCAAGTTGGGATATGGGAGCTTTTAGACAAACTATCTAGCTATTTAACTATTTGTTAGCAGGTGTTACTCTTAGTATTTAGATCTCAGAGAGGTACATAGACTAATACGAAGGAAGGAGTCTATGTCTTCTCTGGGAATGAGCAGAGATTTTCTGGGAATTCAGATACTATCTATGCACCTTTTGTGGTTCTGTTACAATCATGGTAACTGGCAGCAATCACAGAGACATCACTTAGCATGCAAATGGAATTGTAATGAAGGTAGAAATTGTCTGGTGATCACTGTGGCAGATGTCTCAGATCCAACCAGTTTTATCTGACAAAGGAACTTTTGCCTATGGGCACCCTGTCCTCAAAGATAAGCAAGACTGAGGAAGAAATTTGGCTACATCAAGGTAACAGCACAAGATTGAGGGACAGTAACAATCAGAGTTGTTACTTTGTGAGTTGTGAAAATAGAGTACTTTGCTCAGTGTAAATTGAATAAAATATTCATATTAATGTCATTGTAGTTCTACGGATTTTTTTCAATTTACTCACATTTTACATATGGTGTAGGTTAATTATTCTATAAAATTTTCAAGAGATATTTGTAATATCATCCAAACATTATATCACAAATGCTTTTACTTTCTCATGGCAGGTATTGCACAGTAGCTGACCGTAGGAGAGATATTTCCTTGTCATAACTGGTTTTTCTGTCAGTGTTTACATCTTTGCACATATTTAAATTTAGTGCACCAACTTGGGAGCTCATCACATTGTGATTTTCTCTAAGAACTACACTGTCTTATCTTCTTAGAGAAGTTACCAAAGATGCCCTGGACAGCAGTAGGAGAAGCTGTGGCTCCTGAGTGGTCAAGGCTAACTCCAGTTCATACATTGTCTGTTCAGTGCAGTGAAACACTTAGTTAATTTTATCGGGAGGTCAGACTCATGACCGTCATCTTTCTGAACATGTGAAAATGCTATTAAATGAATGAGATGGAATCGGTGACCCATTAATATCAGTATAAGGAAAATTATCCTAATTTCTATCAGTGAAAATCAAATGTAGCCTCCACCTGTCTAGTCTATCTCAACAACTGCAGTTACCACTGATATTCGCTGAGTTAGCTACAGGAATCATTTCACTCCTATTCTACTTCAATTCTGTGCAGTCATATATTTTGCTCAGTGAACCTGTTTCAATTAGTCATAACAAGCCAGGCACTGTGTTTGGGCTTCAGAAGTCAAAGATGAATGCAATCTCAATCTTAGCCTTTGAAACTGTTAGGCGTGCTGTGAACATTGGCACAAGCCTCAGTGATGCCATGTTTCAGTTAGGACTTTAGTTAGGTTTGTAGAAAGAGATCCACTGAAGGTAGCCCGAGGGAAAAGGTGGTCATCATCCGGAATCATGTAAGTGTAGAGTTCCACTAGAAACTTAAAGAGAGGGATCAGGGAAGATCTCGGGCAAATTTCAAGTAGGATCTGTGTCTTGGAGTCCTGTTGATACCTTGATTTCCAGCTTTCCCGACTTCCAGACTACAGGATGATGTACCTAACGCTGTTCAAAGCTACTCGTCATGGTAACTTATTTAGTGTCACAATAGGACACTAAAACAGAACTTATACATCCCTTTTTATCCTAACTAACTATATCCAAATTTTAGGAATGTTCTGCCTCTCCTTCTATGTCAACATCAAGAATGAAAATAAATTATTAAGTCCTCTCAGGTGCTAGAAAAGATTTATATGCAATGAGTTTCTGCCATCATTTTTCAGTCTCAGGCGTGTGTGTGTGTGTGTGTGTGTGTGTGTGTGTGTGTGTGTGTGATGCACTTGTATGTGTTTGAAATAGTCAAACTTTTAAAATTCAACTAATTATTAATTAATTTTTATTATAAAGCAAATTAATTTTTTCCTAGAAAAAAAAAGCTCTGCTATCAACCTATACTTTACCATTGCCTAGCTATGTTTCCATGGTCAAATTATATAGACTTGTGAAGCCTATAATTTTTAGATTTAAAATTGGTGGAGAATACACATACCTACCTCATTGTTATTTTATATTAACTTAAATGATGCATGAAAAGCATCTGGCACATAGTAATCATTGAATAAGATGAAATGTCATTATCTTCCCTTATGGGAAGTCTTTTGACTTTGCGCTAAGTATTTAAATCTTATTATTATACATATTTATGTATATAAGCTAAAATTTATTTAAATGGGTTTTTATTATTTGATACTTCATTTATTTTATTAAAATAAATTTCTTATCTGATTAATATTCTTTCCGGTAAATTTTGACAAAAGAGTAAGTTGATGGTGTATATTGTGAGTCCTTACATACCATAAGAAAGCATTATGTTGCCCTTCAATGTAATTGTTAGCTTGGCTAGGTATAGAATACTAGAATCTTTTACATTTTATACTTGAAACTTTCATTCTCTGTCTTCAGGTAGTCAATTTTTAGAGACACTACCTCTGAGGCAAACATGATAATTTTTTTCTTATGCTCAGTCTTTTAGAAGAATTTAAATGAAGGGATTTATTCACATAGGTCAATTTCTTCCTATGATTTCTTGATAAATAGTTCTTTGCCTCCCCTTTTCCTAGAATTAATTTTGTAGTCTCTTTATCTATCATGCCTTCTTTGTCACTTACAAATCTTTTATCTGGGACAAGGTGCTTGAACTTTGTCTGTTTCTTCATCTGTAAAGCAGACAGTATAACCATACCTATATTCCTCTCTCTCTTTCTCTTTCTTTCACTCTTACTCTCTGTCTGTCTCTGTCTGTCTGTCTCTGTCTGTCTGCCTGTCTCTCTCTGTCTCTGTGTCTCAGTCCCTCTCTCTCTCTCTCTCTCGTATTTCATAGCATAATTCAGTTCAGTTCTGACTCATTATGTAGCCTGGGCTGGCCTGGAACTCACAGTGATCCTCCTGCCTCAGCTTCCTGAGTGCTAGGATAACAAGTGTGTACCACTATATCTGACTTCAGTACGCATTTTATAGGGTTGTTGTAAAGATAAGATTTGTTTCTATCTAGCACAAGATAAGTATTTAACAAACATGAACTTTTATTTATAGCATTTTTATCATCACATTCGGCCTTTTGTCATTATTTTTAAGAAAGGATCTCATTATATTGTCCAAGCCGCTCTTGGACTCCTGAATTCCAGTGATCTTCCTGTGTGACTAGCTCTATAGGTATCCACGATGATCTGCTGGAACTTCTTAGAGTCTGCACTATGTCTTCTACTTTTAGAATAACATTTTGCATCTAAATACACTTATTACAGACATCATATTTCCTAGACTGTTACTGAGAAAATGAAGTAGTTATTTCTGAAAATATGCTTCTGTTACTTGAAATAAATCTTTTTTTATTTCCCCTGAGGACAATTGTATTATCTCTTCACAATAGTTTTCTGTCCTAGAAACACAAAATTATTTTCATTTATTTGATGATTTTTGTGTATACAACTTTACAATATCAAATATTTTATTCAATTGAAGGAGATGCTATAATAGTAGCCAACAGTTTTATATATATTATATATAATTATATATAACATATAATTGCACATATATAATTTATGTATTATGTATATATGGATTGTCATATATAAGGAATATGGATTTTGCTTTCACAGGTGTTAACTGGCCCAAAGTTAACTGAGCACCTGTTGCCTTTCCTACCTGACATGACTAATCTCGTATTGTGACACTGCCCACTTCAGGTGACTATCCTATTGGTGGGTACTGCTACACTGGATAAAATTCTCTTATGTGCCTTCCATTCACTACCTGGCAACTTGACGTCCAACACCTGTTCAGAGATCAGATTTTATAGAAGTAGTCAGTCCTGTTCTCTTATTTCTCAGGGACTCTTTCTTTTTTAAAATCACAACTGTCAAGTCACAGACTAATTGCTACAGCCCTCAGTCTGAGCCCAACCACACTAGATGTTATAAGTACTTTCTTACAATGGAACTTCCTCCTGTCCTTTTCTGTCGTCATGCACTTAAAGATTATTTTTTTTCTTCTAATGACATCCGTTTGATTCCTTGGGTCTTCGGAACTATTAAATATATATGCTCATGTTATTATCTCATAATAGAAAGCTCCTCATTTAGGTGGGGGATTCTTTGCTTTCCCAATGCACTGACATTAGTAAATTTGAAGTATGTGATTAAATGTATAATGTCTTCTTGAAAGAAAAGTCAGTCATCTTATTTCTTGCTAGTGACAGAAAAGCCACTTTCTTGGATCTGTTTTTAAATTCCCATTAAACAAATAAGTAAATAAATCAGATTTTATGAATTTTAAGCTTTTACTTGATAATTATATGAAAATATTCATAGTACATGTATCATAATAGAAAGAAGCAACAAGTTGGTAGAAGATAATCTCATTTACATATTAGTAAAAGATATTTTTTTAAAAGCAAAAGCTTTAAAACCACAAAATTAAGCCCAGTTCTTCAATGATAGCAAATGACTTATTTGGTTCATCTTACCTTGTTAATTTGAAAATACTTCCATTTTATAAATCTTGTATGTGTTTCCCTACTTTCTAAATATTCAAATTCCATTTATAGCAAAGAATTTATATTATTATGTGCCAGAAATTTACATTTCAAAAGGTAGTTTTTCCACTTATAAATATAGTGTAATATAATAATGAATCATATTTTAAAGGTTATAATACTCCTGCATAAAATCTGACATACCCTCCTGCCCCCAATATACATCTGACTCTTCTAATTCTAGATAAAAATACTGATGTATGTGGAGAAATTATTTGTAAACTTTCATGTGGTTGATTTATTTTATAGGTGGGGTATAGTCTGGCTAAGAACTTTGCTTTGAGTTTGTTTAACTTTCCTCCTTGTGATTCTGGACCATGTGAGCAGTTCTGGTTATGAGGGGATACAGGACAGGCTCCCTTCATTCTGCAGGCCCGGAATGATTTTTTTGCTCTGAGATCCCAGAATAACTTTCAAACAGCATTTAAAATAGCCCTTTAAATGCTTTTCTTTTTTTTTTTTTAAATCTTTATTGGTACATTAAATATATACATCATGATTGCACTCCATAATGGGGATTTGTACCAGTATAAGACACAACTTAATTCTCATTTTTTCCCATAGCCCTACCCACCCTACCACCCCCCATATACATAAAATTTGTTTCCTTACTTTTTTGTTACAATCTCAACATTTTCCCCTTTCATCCTATTTTACATTGAGCTAGGATTGACAGTCCCATTTGACCCGGCCATTGCCCTGCTAGGTATATACACACAAGATTTAAAAGACTCATATCACAGTGACATATGTGCACCCATGTTTATAGCAGCCCAATTTGTGATTGCTACATCTTGGAAACAACCCAAGTGTCCATCAACTAGAGACTGGATAAAAAAGATGTGGTTCTTCTACAGAATGAAGTATTATTCTGCCATAAAAAATGATAAGTTTGAATCATTTCTACTTAAATGGAAATACCTTGAGGATATCCTCATAAGTGAAATAAATAGGGCACAGATAGGTACATATCGCATCTTTTCTCTGGTATGAGAAAATAAAGATGTAAATGAGTCCTAGCATTGTATGTTATATATTGTGCTTTTCTTAGCAGATAATTAAACACAATTCAGACAAGAACTAGGTCTTCTTTTCGTTTTGTTTGTTTTTTCTGAGTACTTTTGGAAGTCTTTGAAGTAAGGTCTTATTACATAGTTCAGACTGTCCTTGAGCTTCCTATGTAGTCCAGTCTGGTCTCAAAAGAATTCCTCAAGTAAGCATATAAGGACAGTCAAAATTTCTTTTGTTTTGTTTTGCCTTGTTTGACTAGTGCCTATGGGTCGAACATTAAGCCTTGTGTGTACTAAAAATGTGTTTTACCACCAAACTACAACCTTCAAATCTGTACCTATAATGCGCTTCAAAATATTTGTATTTTTAAAAAGTATTTGTGGGATCTAGTACTAAATAATATGCCCATGTTAAATATTAGAACAAGTAAGGGGTATTTTTAAGATAACCATCACAAAGTGGATAACACTAAGAATATAATTAACTATTAGTTTGCTAATTATCAGGTAGTGCCTGCTTTAAGACTAATCAATAAAACCTCTTTTTGAGAAATTTAACAATTGGGCTGGGGATTTAGCTCCGTGGTTCCAGCGCCTGTCTTGCAAGTGCAAGGACCTGGGTTCGATCCCCGGTAACCACATACTATACTGGGCATGGAGACTCATGCCCACCAGCAACCAGTACCACATACCACAGTGCCGGGTGTGATGGCTCACGCCTGTAATCCCAGCACTCGGGAGGCAGAGGCAGGAGGATTGCTGTGATGTGAGTTGGAGGCTGAGCTCAGGGCCAGCCTGAATCACAAAGCGAGACCCTGTCTCAAAAACAAAACAAAACAAAAAAGTAAAGAAATTTAACAATAGCTGGGCATGATGGCTCACACCTATAATCTTAGCACAGGGGAAGCAGATGGAGGAGGATTGATGTGAGTTCAAGGCCAGCCAGGGCTACATTGTGAGTTCAGGGGCACCCTGAACTACAGAGCGATGACACCTTGTCTAAAAAAACTAAAAGAAATAAACACAGATATCTAACAATAACAGATAGGTTATATACATATGTGATGTTGATATTAGTTAAATATGGCAATGGCTTATTTATGCCAGGCGTTGACAGTAAAGGAGACAAAGAGAAATAAAACTTGCCCAGGAAGTTGGGAAATACAACAGGAATGGAAAGTTTTGATTTAAATAGCTATAACTGTAAAGTTAAGCCACCTTTGCTTTTCAAATTTACAAAATGAATTGGATTTTGTCATATCAGAATCAAGCAGGGCTCCTGGTCACCTAGTTCTAAAGTAGACTCTTTAACAAGCACTTCTTAGTCATGGCAGCATGTCAACTCCACCTGTGTGATTTTGCTCATAAAGGTGAATTTTTGAGAACAAGGTCATTTAACCATTTCTCAGAACTCTAATTCCTTCAATGTGGAGGAGCACATAAATAATATTTCAAGAAAAAAGGAATGACTCTCTATTCCACAAAATCACAGAATAACAACGAGAAAGCAATATAATTCTAAGAACTAAAACTACTGGCTTAAAAAAATTAGACTCCTTGAAAGAAGAAAACAACTTGTAGGTTTTATATGTTCTTTGTTCTATTAGTCTGGTTTTCAGCCTGTGTACATGATAATTAACTTTATAAGGTCTTGTAAACAAATGAATTGGGTGCTGCTGGGAAAATAAAAAGAGGTGAAGAGAAGGGGGAATAAAGAGAATTGAAATGTGTTATGTACCAATTCCCTACCATGAATGTAAGTGTTAAGTACTGCAAGAGTGTAGTAATAAAAGGAAAAAGGAAAAAGGAAACAAATATACGTAGAAAACAAAAATTGCAAAACACTAAGGATGGATTAAACAAACACTCAAAATAAGCAAAGGTAAGTACAAAACTAATAAATACCTAATAAAAGATATTCAAACGTGTGGAAGATCTGTATGAAGAAAATATTAAATCACTGCTTAAGAATATTTTTTGAAATAGTAAAAGACAATATTAACTGACTGATAAACAACAGAAATTTTATTAAATAAAGTATAGCACTATCCTATAGTCAAATATTATCTCGCCATTAAAAAAATTAATATTTTTCTATGTACTGACATTGTATACTTGCCAAAATAAATTGCAACATGATGAAAACAAGGTACTGATTATTGTGTAAAAAATGTTGTAATTTATGTAAAAGGTAGGAAAATACACGACCCATGTAGATATACATATAGACTTATTTAGACATTTATATATAATATTGTATAAATATGAATAAAATATCCCTGGAATGGTTCATAAAAATCTTGATTGTGGGGCCAGGGATTTAGCTGGTGGTTCCGGTGCCTCCTTGCAAGTGCCAGGACCCAGGTTCGATCCCTGGTAAGCACATACAGTGATGCTGGGCAACAATCAGTACCACACACCACGGTGCCAGATGTGGTGGCTCACGCTTGTAATCCCAGCACTTGGGCAGCAGAGGCAGGAGGATTGCTGTGAGTTCCAGGCTCCTCTGGCCTACATAGTGAGCTCAGAGCCAGCCTGAACTACAAAAGAGAGACCGTGTCTCAAAAAAAAACAAAACAACAACAACAACAACAACAAAAACAGATCTTGATTGCTTTTGGGAATCAGAGTTGGTGCTGAGAGATTCACTTCCATTGTATAACTTTTCGTATGATTAAACATTTTTAAAGGCTCATGCATTTCAAAAAATAAGTTAAAATCTCTTTAGTAATTCTTAAATGCCTAAAATTAAACACTCCAAAGTCTGATATAAAGCATATGAACCTTAATAAAGCCAAGTAGATCAGAAGGCCTTAACACTTTCTGTGGCAGAAACTCTTTGAATAGTCCAGGAGAGCCTTGTATCCATTCTCCATAAGTTCTTCATGTTTTGTAGATAGATAAAACAAAATACATAGGATTATGAAGGAAATAAAATTTATTACAATGAATTTTTACCTACTTAGAGATGTTAGACCTGCCACTGCATCTGATAATAGCCCAAATTTTGCAACAGTGATAAACATATTTGTCAGAAGTCTGCAATAATTGTATTGAAATAAAAACAGCTTTAATTTCTTTGATGGAAAAAATAAAAAATGATATATGTGAATTATTATGTAATTACAGAAAATACTAAATTCCAGTCAGAATGAGTGAAAATAAAGATATAGGCTTTTTCTCCTTTCTCAGCTTACAGACTGCTCACAACATTGATTCAGGAACCCGTGATTTATGGACTCTGAATTAAACTTTTTTTTTTATATAAAAGTACTCTGAGTTTAAGTTTCTTCACCTTCAAAATTTAAAAATTGATACATCCTTTGTCATTTTCATGAGTAATTAAATGTGACTTAAATATGTCTTAATTTTAATTTATAAATACATTTGGAATATTTGTTTTCACTAACAATATAAACAAGTTAACCTTTTAAAAATTATAATTGGTTGTTTGAATTTATATGTATACTACATATGAAATGAGAACTGCATTAATTATCCAGTAAATCTATCTTTCATATTGCAAATATCTCTTAGTGTTATTCTAGTCTTAGTGTTATTGTCAAAGAAGTTCTTCTTTTTTCTTCATTTCAAAATCAGAGGATTATACTTTTGACATTTTCTTTGCTTTTCTTTTATATACAAAACAGTGGCATCCTTCTCCATAGTATTGCAGATGGCTAGTGAAATCTATGTCTTCATTTGTTTTTATGTGGCATTAGTAATTAATCCTACAGTGTGTGATTGAAAGAAATTTTTCAAGTTCCAATACCCTAACTTTTAAATAATCATTGTTTTTCCTTTTGTCTCAACTATTAAAAACTGTTACTATTTCAAACCCTCCTTAAGTTGCAAAATATCTGCTTGGAACTGTTTAATCAGTCAGAGTGTTGGCAAATTATACCTTCTTGCTATCCATATTGAGTACCCATTACTCCTGGACATAGCACATTAACTGACTCATTAGCTATTTCAAACCATATGGACTTGGGTTTGGGTGGGTCATTCTGATAATATCCTGAGGTGAGTTTCCTAATTATTGCAATTATGTGATCTCAATCATGAGGCCAGGCTCACAAAATAGTGTCAGTGCCTTTAGAATGGGTGTCAGTGCACCCAGACAATGACTGAGATGAGCAACATGCTCTTTGGTTGTTATAAGTCCCTTGATACCGTAAAAGTAATTACTTGAAAAGTTCTGAGAATCAGCCAGAGATGGTCTGACAATTGAGTAAGCATGGAATACTGGAGTGCCTGACAGTGTTGGAGATGGCCCCACCCTTGAATGAGAGAAAACATGAATGCCTAAATGCTAATGATAGTTAGACATAATGTTTCTAATGCAAATTTTGTAAGGCAACTCAAGCATTTTATGTTTAAAATAAATAAGCAACTGTAAACATCATGTTGTCCATGAGAAATTCTGTTCCTACCCTCACAAAACAAACACTAGCTCAGAAGTTCATGTAAGATAACAGAGGGAAATAACAGAAATTGCTTTTTATTGTGGTAAAATGGAAAGTAGCAGTTGTCATTTTTGCCTTTGTGTATGTCTGTGTGTGTGTTTGTGTGTGTGTGTTTTGGAAACAGGGTCTCACTATACAGCTCAGGCGAGCTTGAAACTCACAGTGATCCTACTCTCTCAGCCTGCTGAGTGCTGGGATTACAGTTGTGTGTGCTTCAGGCCTGGCCCAATTTTACCTCTTTTAAATTGTACAGTTGTAGCACTGTGCACATTCTTGTACTACTACATCACTATCATCTAAATTAAAAATTGTTTCAAACTGAAACTAACCTGATAAAAGAACAGTTTCCCAGTCTTCCTCCTCTCTGGCCTTGGCACTTGATAAATTTGGCTGCTCTGTGGACTTCATGAATTTGAATCATGAAATATTTGTCCCTCTGTGACTTGGTTATAACACTTAGCATAATATTTTCAGGGTTCATTCATGTTGTTGAATTTTCTTCCTTTTCGAGGATGAATAATATTCCACTGTGTGTGTGTGTTTTTATCTTCCATTTTATGCATCACATTTTATGCATCCATTCAACTGTCAGTGAATACTTGAGTTGTTCTCTGGTCATTTTGAATAATGCTATTTCTTATATATATGTCCAAATATCTGACTCAGTCCCTATTTTTAGTTTTTTCTTTTTTTTCAGTGCCAGAAATCAAATTCAGGGCTCCATCAATTGATTCTGAAAGTTAATTTTAGAGCATAAAATGGTAAATGACTATTTTCAAACCCTATCTTGCCTGAAGTTGCTAACTACAAATTAAAATAAAGTATCTGCAATTAAAATGATCATCAATTTGAAAGTGAAATGGAGGAAATTCCCAAAAGCTTAACACTTCCTTTCATGTTTCTGGCTTCTTTAGATACCAGCCAAATATAAACATTAGAAATCAAAGATTTCTGCTTCTGAGTTGCTTTAAAATATATATGAATTAGCACAATCAGGCTTGCCAAAAAGGATCATTTGGGGACCACTGTGATCACTATTAAAGAAGCAGTATAGAAGCTTTGGAAGAGAAGGGTCATAATCAAGATGATATAGCAACCAAACTATCAAAATAGGAAAGTTTCCTGGAACAAATATGTTTGTAATTCCACCACTGCACACCAATGATGAATAAGGATTAGCTACCTATGAAATGTTTTTCAGCCTCAAGAAACCCCAGAGAAGAATAGGCACCAGGGCCACAGATGAAATTAACACAGGGTAGCCCTCGAATTGTAGTCAGAGTGAATTAGTGTTAAGTTTGGGCAGCATCATTCACATTTGTGAACAGGTGGAAGGTTCAGTAGCAAATATTTCCAATGACAGGTGGAAATAACAGACCAGGAAAACAGGAATTAACAGAAGTTTTGTATTATTTGGTTCCAGGAGCTACATTAAAACACTGGGTAGAGTGGAACATCATTTGGTCTGAAAGCCGAAATGCAACAGATTTACAATGTTCAGTGATAAACCACTATGAAAATAAAACATGGGATTTAGCACATCTGGGCTTATTTTTGATGGAAAAGACAACAGTGGCCTTCTTGATGTTTATTTTGAAAATATTTATTCTTCTAAAATTGAGTCTATCCAATTTTATTGATTTTTATATAATTTTACTTGACCCATTTGAATCAAAATCAGATAACTCTGGTATGAGAACCAACTTATCCTATAGATATTTTAAGGTTTTGATGCTATCAGAAAGACATAACTCTTAAAATATTAAAGCTTTAAGATGTTACATAGGGTATCACAAGGCACAGTGCCCAGGCTGATGTTTCCAAATTTAACTAGTTAGTGAGTCAGCAGTTTTATAAGAAGGACCAATCATTTTTGGAGCTAAGAATTATTTAGATTATCTGAAAAGATTCAAACAGAAAGAAAAATATTTCCCAGAAACCAGAAGTAAATGTAGGAATAGATCTTGCTTTACTTGAGTGGAGATTGGCCTATAGAATAAAGACCATATTGCAGCCTTTTTGTTTCTCTGAGCAGAGGACCTCCCATATGGCCTCTGTTTAATGATAGCATTTCTCACTCCCATTTTCATGGAACCTTCTAAGTAGTTTATTCAAGTGGTTAAAAGCAAAGGTTCTGCCATTGGACTCCCTGGGTTTAAATTCTGTCTGTACTGCTTCCAAGTGGTATGACGTTAAGCAAGTACCCAATCTGTTCATAATGAAATGGGAAAAGGAAGCATATTTTTTTGAACTGTCACTACTACCGATTTCTATGGCCATCAGTTAGACAGTAGTTTCCTTCTTTCCTTTGACTTCTTAAGATTTCAAGGCCAATTTTAGAGAACTCTCAAACTGAAGAACCAAATGAAGAGAATATACTGTGTTTTGGGTTTCCTTTGTAGTAGTGTGGGTTTTTTTTGTTTGTTTGTTTGTTTTTGGTTTTTGGTTTTTTTTGTTTTGTTTTGTTTTGTTTTTTTTTGAGACAGGGTCTCGCTTTGTGGTTCAGGCTGGCCCTGAGCTCAGCCTTCAACTCACATCACAGCAATCCTCCTGCCTCTGCCTCCTAGTGCTGAGATTACAGGTGTGAGCCACCACGCCCAGCACTGTGGTATGTGGTGCTGATTGCTGCTGGGGTGAGTCTCCACACCCAGTATGGTATGTGGTTACCAGGGGATCGAACCCAGGTCCTTGCGCTTGCAAGACAGGCGCCGAAACCACTGAGCTAAATCCCTGGCCCAGTAGTTTTTTATTTTTAATGTGTGTACTTGTTTTAATAATGCTTAATTCAAATGTCCTTTGTCTACCTTTATATTTTTGCTCAATCGTAAGCCTATGGTCTTCACCTAATTTTTAAGGACAAAAGGAAACCTCCAGCTAGATGCTTTTCCTTGGTGCATACAAAGTTTGATTTATTTTACCAGAGAAAGGGTGTGTATGGGAGGCTTTCATAGAGAAGATGAACTTCTGCTAAGAACTTCTTATCTAAGCACTGCTTCTCATCATCTTCAGTATCAGTCTGCCCAACTAGTTCTTCCTTTATCTCTCCTTATTTCCATACTCCCATTCCTTTTCCTCTAAATTACACAGTGTACAAAGCATTCATTAGTCTGTAATGGTCCCTGTGATTTCAGTATAGATGAATATTCCTTATGCATCAAACAGTGCTCTATGAAACTATGTGCAAATAGAATAAAATGTTACTCTACAGGGAGATTTTAATACTTCAAGTATTGTCAGCCTTCCTTCTTTCAATGCACTCTCTCATCTGTTCTGTTCCTTCGCTGAGATATACAAATGAAAACTGGCCAGCACATTTTTCCTAATACACTAATATAGCTTCTCCAAGTTGTCTTCCCATGTTTGAATGTTTTGCTCCAAATCTGGGGTGATCATCTTCCAAGCCATTTGTGAGCCCTATTACCTCTAGCTGCTCATGATGGAGATCTTTAAAACTACTTCTTTTGGTACATCTGAGTCAATGTACATAAATATTGACCCTAATACAGACAGAAATATTGACAGAAATTTCTCAAAGGTGTTTCAGACTGAGAAAAGGAATACTTAATCCATCTACAAGATTTACAGAAGACTAAGTATCCAGCATGTGATAATGACCGAGGAAGGGATAATAGAAAAGGTGATATAATAAATGGAGGGAGGGCAGCTGTCCTTTGAATAGAAATTTACTGAATTTCCATGAATCGGATCGATAATTTTTTAAAAAGATGATCTTAGGAAAAGGAACGAGGTGTGTCTAATTGGCATAGCTTTTGAAAATGCGACCAATATAATATTCATTTCTCTTGCAAAAGAGTAACAGAAGGTTTGGGGCTTTCCAGTGAAGAAATGTCTAGTAGGAAAGATGGTGATTATTTTTTATTAGGCAGGGTACAAACAATCTCATACTCTAAGTCTTTAGGTGGAAAATGTTTGAATACTGTACCTGTACTCACTACTTATTTTTAGGATAGATTAAGGGAAATAGTTTGAGGGTTTTGTTAGATTTGTTTTTAATCTCAGGACCTTTGTTGATCCTGAACACTTTGTGTTTTAAGGCTGCCACTAAGAGATGACATTTAAAGATGACACAAAGTAATATCCTTTATTGGTCTTACCGATAGTTCCTATGTACTACAGCATCACATCCAGGTTTAATCCCAAAAAAGCCAGATTATTTTTTGCTTTATCAATTTGATCTTTTGTGTTCGTGTGTGTGTGTGTGTGTGTGTGTGTGTGTGTGTGTGTGTGTGTGTCTGTGTGTGTGTGTGTGTTACTGAGGACTGAATCTGCTTGGGATGCATAATAAATTCAAAGCCACCTCGATCAACACAGCAATACCCTGCCTCAAAACAAACATACAAACAATAAAAATAAGTAGGAAAAATGATAGATCTTGAGACACGAAATGATTAACAGAATTTGCAACTCAAATTTTCTTTTGTCTTCCATATAGTTTTTCTGTTTGGACCATTTCCACCAATCTTCTCTGTCTTAGGGTAGTCTCCTTTTCCCTACAAGGGAACTGATCCCTTAGAAGGCTTTAATTATCTTCTTTAATATAGCTTAGATGGAATTATGTTGTTTTGCATCAGTTCAGGCAGAAACAAGGTAAGATTTTCATAAAAGAAATTTCATCAGCATTTAAACTTTGAAGTATACAATTCTGTCTTGGCCAAAAGAAAGTAATATAACTGGTATAACTTGCAATATCTTGGTCTGTTTCACTTTCTTATACACAATCCTTTCTAATGGCTAGACTAAGCTATTCATACTGCTACACATATGAGTTTCTTAGCAACTTCTTGTTGCTGGTGATGGTCGTGGTGGTGGTG
>PVIR01005205.1:0-16266 GCA_004026965.1 Petromus typicus
ATCCCAGCACTCGGGAGGCAGAGGCAGGAGGATTGTGATGTGAGTTTGAGGCTGAGCTCAGGGCCAGCCTGAACCACAAAGCGAGACCCTGTCTCAAAAAACCTAAAAAAAAAAAAAAAAAAGAATGCATTCCTCTCTTTAAGTGACACGTGACTGTGTATACTCGCAAATGTCACCACAACCCATTTCAAAATATTTTCACCACCCTTGAAAGAAAAGTTCATACCCTCTAGCTACCACTCCCAACCCATCCACCTTTACCTCCGGCAGCTTCTAATCTGTTTCCTGTCTGTTCAAGAAAATGGAATGACAGTTTGAAGGCCCTGTGTGACTATTCTGCTCGGCTCGGCATGACTTCAAGGTGCATCCACCAGAACTGCCTTCTGTGGTGCCAGCAACCCCACTGCCCACTGTGTGCCCACCCCACCTCCCGTTTGTCCCTTCCTCTGTTTGTGGATGAGGAGGGTGGTCCTGAGCAGGGCCCTCGTGAGTGCTCTTGTACTGCTCTTGGGTAGAATTGTTCAGGCATCTATAGGGACGTGCGGAACTGTGGGGTCAATACCACCATTGTGCTCTCGCCGTCAGAGTCGAGGCTCTGTTCTCTCCAGGGTCTTGAGCGCGTCTTCCCTGACTCTGCTTTTGCTGGTCTGCTAAACACCGGAAGTGTCTCTCTGTAGTTTTGATTTCTGTTTCCCTGACTCCTGATGACCCGAACATCTTTTCAAGTTCTAGTTCCTATTTCTATGTCTTCCTTGCTGATACGGAAAGATTATTATCTATTCAGAGCTTCTGTCCATATTTTTTTTTTTTTTTAGGTTTTTTTGAGACAGGGTCTCGCTTTGTAGTTCAGGCTCGCCCTGAGCTCAGCCTCAAACTCACATCACAATCCTCCTGCCTCTGCCCCCCGAGTGCTGGGATTACAGGCGTGAGACACCACGCCCGGCACTGTGGTATGTGGTACTGGTTGCTGCTGGGGTGAGTCTCCACGCCCAGTATTGTATGTGGTTACCGAGGATCGAACCCAGGTCCTTGCGCTTGTAAAACAGGCACCAGAACCACTGAGCTAAATCCTCAGACCACTCTGTCCATTTTTTTTAGGTTTTTTGAGACAGGGTCTCGCTTTGTGGTTCAGGCTGGCCCTCAGCTTAGCCTCACCCTCTGTCCATTTTTATGTAGGGCTATTTGTCATTTTATTATTGAATTGTAAGGTCTTTATATATGCTAGACACAAACCTCTTACCACATATATGTGTAATAAATATTTCACTCAATTTTGAGAGTATCTTTTTACTCTCTTAATGATCTCCTTTGGAATACAAAATATTACATTATGATGAATTTCAGGTTATCTGTTTAGTTTTTTTTGTTGCTTACACTTTTGGTATTTATCTAATATCAGGGGCCAGGGATGTAGCTCAGTGGTATTGCACCTGGTTGGCAAGCACAAGGGCCTGAGTTCAATTCACCGTACTGGAAAAAAAGAACTCTTTGCCAAGTCGAGTCACAAAGATTTATTTCTGTGTTTTCCTCTAAGAGTTTTATCGGTTTGGCTCTTATGCTTACATCTGATCCATTTTGAGTTAATTTTGATATATGATCTGAGGGAGAGGTTGAACTTCATTCTTTTTTATGATACATGCTTTCACTAAGTCACTAAATTTTCCAAACTGGGTTTGAATTTACAATCCTCCTGCCTCAGCCTTCCAGAGTGCCAGGATTACACGCATGTACCACCACACCCAGCCAACTTCATTCTTCTACTTGTGGATATTCAAACCTCCCGCCCTTCCCTGGGACTCTGTGTCCCAACAAAACACTGCTGTCCTGTCCACGGTGCTTATCACCAAGGAGGAGCGGGTTTGCTCCTGGTGTCATTTGTACCAAAATAGATTTACTGAGCCCTGCCCTTCACTGAAATAAAAAGTTAGCACGTGGGTAAAGGGACATCAGGAGTGCATCCTCCGACCTGGAAGGACCCAATGGGGTGCGTTCCAGGACAGAGGTGTGATGCGAAGGAAGGGGCCTTCCGGGACTCGTGGGGCTGTTAGCTGAGGCGGAGGCTGCGGGACCCAGTCTCTCTGACGCCTGCCCAGCGACTGGCCACCGTGGCTGGGTCACTGCTCACTCACATTCTCTGTGGTCAGTCCTGGGCCCAGCCCCAGCTGAGCGCTCCTGAGGTGAACGGGACAAGAGCCCAGGGGCCCTGCCCTGTCTCCCACAGGCACTCAGGGAGGTGGCCTAGCAGAGCACATCAGGCACTCCCGTCCTGCCTGCCACACTGTGCCATTTCCGGGGCTCGAGCCCCGCTCTCCTGTCCCTTGGGGGGCGCGTCGAGGCACAGGGCAGGCTGGGCGGAAGGGCCCTGGGCCGGGTTGTTTCCTGACACCTTTGTTTGCCACATGTCCCTCGCTTCTGGTGGTTGTTTCCTCCTGCAGGTGGCCTCCTGGCCGAGCCTTCCCACTAGCCTGGACGTCCACTCCACTGTCCTTCATGGGTGAGACCCGATAAGGATCCTTCTTCCCAAGGCTGTGTGAGCGTGAGTATGCCACAAACCCAGGCCTGGCCTCCGTCTCCTCTCCTGGAAAAGGGAAGAACACGACTACCTCACAGGCTTGTCCTGAGGAAGAGGGAGCGTACACAGAAGGGCCCAGCACCGCTGGGGCTCCTTTCCTCAGTTTGCCTCTCTCCCTCCAGGAAGTCTTCCAGGACGCCCCTTGCTCCCGACTCCTGGCCCTGGGCTCTGGGCTGCTTCCCAGGTCTGGCCTCACCCCCTGTGAGCTAAGAGTCCACACGGAAGGGCAGCTGAGAGGTGGGCCTGATCTAATGCGTCTTGGGTGAAGGACCCCCTGCCAGCGCGTGGCCCAGGGTGCAGACCTGTCTGCACAGAGGGGCATGGGGTCAGAGCCACTGAGGGGGCTGCCTGGAGAGCCAGAGCAAGGGGGCTGGGAGGAACGAAAGGCGCAGCTGAGACCTGTGGCACTGGGACCCGGGGGGCCATCTTGGGTGGCTGCTCAGCCTGTGGCCCAGGATGGTCCAGTCAAAGAATCTCTCTCTGCCAGTGAGTTGGGGTGAGCCCCCTCCGGGTCCTTTGGGGCTGTGATCTCCCTGCGCCATCCCTGTCTTGGGGCTTTGGAAGAATGCTGGCTGGTCCTACAGCCACATCCAGGAGCCCTGGGGCCCCCACCAACTCTCTGGGTGTGCTGACCCTCTTTCCATAGCATCCCACAAGCCACGGCTCCTGTCCACACTGTCACCTGACATCTGTAACGCCATGTGCATCTCCATAGCCCCTTGCCAGTGTCAGGGGAGCCCCCATACTGGCTCCAGGCGTCTCAACTCCCCGAGGGGAGGCATGGCTCTGCCAGGCTGTCAGCTTGGTCCCTGGAGACCGTCTGCTCCCTTTGGTCCTGGGCCAGCGCCCCGAAGCCAGCTCCGGGCCAGCCGTGTCTTCCTGAACCCACACTTGGGATTTCTGTCCTATCCGCCCTGGCCCCTGCCTCTCGCCTTCTCTGTCTCCTCCACGGTGCCTGCCTGGCTCCCCACGCCTGTGCTCATCTCTACAGTCACGGTAGGCTGTGCCCGCTCTGCCTCTGAGCTGCCCTGAGTGGCTGTGCCATTTTCAGAGCGGCCTCAATGTCCTCG
The DNA here is from genome assembly GCA_004026965.1 of Petromus typicus. Lineage (NCBI taxonomy): Eukaryota > Metazoa > Chordata > Mammalia > Rodentia > Petromuridae > Petromus > Petromus typicus. The sequence continues at coordinate 3,643 of PVIR01005205.1, forward strand.
GGTCTGGCCCCCATCCAACTTCCCCTCCGGGAGTTCCTGAAGCCCCGGAGCTATGGGCTGACAGGGCTGAGGGCCTGGGGGACTGTCCCAGGCAACTTGCCACTGTCCTGGAGGTGCCACCGAGAGAGGCGCACCAGGGGCCTGGATGGGACCCCACCCTGCCCCAAGCGGGCCCCACTAAATCTCCCTTCCTCCCAGCCTGTCCCCTCCTCCCCCACCTCCCAGGCCTGACTCATCCGCCCTGGAGCCCTAGTCCCAGCGCTGTGGTCACATCCTGTACCCTGCCTGCCAGGTGGGGCTCCCTGCGCACCAGCAGGAGCTTTGGGAGGTACAGCTGTGGATCCTGGGCAGGAAAAGCAGTGCAGCCATTGTAAGAAGGGGTGCTTTCCGCCTCCCAAACTCCGGAAGTGCTGCAGCCTTGGGTGCCCCCCTCCACCTACCCTATGATGGTGGCCTCCTTAGCTTTGCTCAAACTGTCAGGCGGGTTTCAAATGGGCAGAAAATGTCCCCATAGCCCTCCTCGGGTGGGGACGGGAGGCGGGGATGAGGGCCGAGGGCTGGGCCGTGGTGCCCACCTGTGTCCCTCAGGCCTTCCCCGACCCAGAGCGGGCGGAAGTGAGTCAGTGGGCCCAGGACTCCTGTGGCAGAGTTCTGACTTCTTTTCAGCCCACTGAGCCAAGACGCTTTGTCCTAACAGGATCCTGGGGTGGGGAGGCCGGGAGGCTGGGAGGCTGGGATCCGGGGCGTTAAAGAGACAGAGCTAGCCTCTGGCTCACCTCCATCACTCCCTTCCTTTAGGGCCGAACACTTGAGTTCACCTGAAGTGTAGGGGCTGAGCCCTGCTGAGTACCAGGGACTGTCTCCAGGGCTGGAAACAGGACAGCCAAATCCGGTGGGATTCTGGGCTCCCAGTTTGCTATTGTTACACAAACCTGTGAGACAGTGAGAGAGAGAGAGAGTGTGCATGAGTGTGTGTGTGTGTGGCTGTAGTGGGGATTAAAGCCAACGTCTTCACACTGAGCTACCTCACCAGCCCTGTTTTTTTTTTTGAAACAGGCTCTCACTTTGTAGTTCAGGCTGGCCCTGAGCTCAGCCTCCAACTCATATCACAGCAATCCTCCTGCCTCTGCCTCCCGAGTGCTGGGATGACAGGTGTGAGCCACCACGCCTGGCACTGTGGTATGTGGTACTGGTTGCTGCTGGGGTGAGTCTCCACTCCCAGTATTGTATGTGGTTACCGGGAAATTGAACCCGGGGCCTTGCACTTGTAAGACAGGTGCCAGAACCACTGAGCTAACTCCCCAGCCCCATTTGTTTTTGATTTTTGCTTGCTTGTTTGTTTTTCCTTTTTTAATTTGTTTACAGGTCTTACTAAGTGGCTAAGCTCTCCAGGCTGGGCTTGAATTTGTGATCCTCCTGCCTCAGCCTCTCATAGTGCCGGGATTCCAGGTGTGCACCACCACGCCTGACTTGAGTTCGGCATCCAGTTTAAAGATGAGGATCCTGTGTCTGGCTCCGGCCAGCGGGCATTACCCGACTCCGACCGTCCAGGGACACCGGCCTGGGTCACTCTTCAGCCCTCTGCATGGCACCATGGTGAGTCCCCTCAGCAGGGGCATTGGGAGATGTACAAGAATTAAGTTCTGAGTCATTCTAGAGGTGAGATGGACAGTTGTTCTAAAGCAGCTGTCTGAGACTCGGACAAGCTCTTGATGAGTTCGAACAGAACCCAGATGGACAAGATTACCTCCAAGATGTTGGGAATGCGCACAACGCTGACAGCCGCTCCCTTTTCCACTGCTTCCGAAGGGTGGTGCACGTCCAGCAGTTCCGCCCTCAGAACCGTGACAGGAAGCAAATGGGATTTCCCACAGTGCAAAAGCACCGCAGAGACTGACTTCTGTCTAAGCTGAGAAGGACGTAAACAGACTGGGTCTCCTTTCTTCCATGAGTGCTGGGATTTCAGATGACGTTGAGCCTTTGTACCTGAGACACAGAAAATCTGTTTGTGACCTGGTAAGTTTCACAAAAGCTTGGGTTATGCCACTGACAGTGAAGATGCTATTTCCAAGCATAAGGTCCCAAGTTCCATCCCTGGTACCAATAAATAAATAATAAATAAATAAAATGACTGCCAGATGACTTCAAGGCAAGTGTAGAACCTCTGGACAGATTAGATTCCTCTTCCGTTTCAGATATTCTCATTGTCCCACCCACAGACCGTGGGGACAGTCCTGACACAGAAGCACAGAATGACGTCAGCTCTGACTTACAGAACAGAGAAATCGATGGCGCCAAAGAATTGCGCGTGAAAGTAGATACAACACTTTCAGATTCTTGTAAATGAGATGGGACAGAAAATTTAAAGTACAAAGAGATCTCTAATCAGTTCGACCCAGTTGTTGACTCTAACGTGACTGCTGTTTTAACTCAGCAAAATTCCAGAATTTGTGATACCAAAGATAACCTGAGCCTACCATGTGAATTATTAAAAGATAATGGCTGTTTGGTGAAAGAGGAAATAGATTTGGTGAAGGAGGAAGTAGATATGAAGCAAAAGCGCTTTGCCTTGATAGCATCTCCCAAAAGTGAAAATTTATGCTTAAGTGATTCACACTCAAGAGGTGAAAATTTCAAATTATCTAACTTTTCCTGTGAGAGAAATAGAGCTATTCTGTCTATAAAACAATCTGTAAAATGAAGCTTGAGGAATTTAGCTCTTAAAGGTAATAATGATGGAATCCACCATTCCCCGTGAGCTCTGTATGTTTCCAGGGAGGATACATCCTCCTGTCCCCAGTTCTTGGCCCTTTGGGCAGCTGGTTTGATGACAGTAAAGCACATGGTGACTGTTAACCTGAGCAGGAACCCAAGGGTTACATACGAGACCCGGGACGGTTAGGAAGAACCACGGAAGATTGTGCTTCTAGACAGGGAACCATTCAGGCAGACACACCTTCCAAAAGAGGAAAATTGTAAAACTGTGCTTCTTCAGCCAGGACACAAAGAAAGGGGAGAAGGAAGGGCAGAGAGCGCAGACAGGAAGGGAGCTGCGGCCTCAGGTGTCCCCTCCCCACAGGCCCACTGGCTCCTCCACAGCCTCGTCTCAGATGGGGCTCTTGGCCGATGCCTGGCTGCCTGTGCTGGTCTCACCTTCTCGGGCAGTGACAGGGTGGGCGCAACGTAGGCTACTTCAGCACTGAAGAAGGCGTGAAGAGCGGTCAACCCCTATGACAGGACAGAACCCTCACAGCTCTAACTCAGCATCTTCTGAGGGGGACGTACATGACTCAAACCCTCAGATGAACCAGACAGATGTGAAAGGCCTCGGTGATGGGAAGGTCAGCCATGTTTATTTTGATGCTGAAGCAGGAGCCACTGGGGAAACTGATGTTATTAATATAAGTTGTGAAACAATTGATAAACAAAATACCACCCTCCCAAAAGATGAGGAAACTGAGGCTAAGGGCAGTGCAGGGACTTATTCTGGGTCACAGTCCCGCCAGGCTGCAATCCCACGGCAAGCCTAGGCTGGTAGTCAGGTGCCTGTACACACGAGTGTGTGGAGCGGGGCGGTCTCACTGCTGCCATGGAAGCTCACGAGGGATTTCCAAGAACCAGTGGGCATTTTCCAAGTGGACTAGAGGGTAAAGGGTATCCGGGCACAGTGACAGCATGTGCAGAGATTGGAGGGAGGCCCAGACGGGCCCAGTGCCAGGAGTAGGTCGAGCCCTGAGATACAGGTTGGTTGCAGAGGGCAGACTGGGGACAGAGGAGCCCTTTCTGACATGTGGAGTCCACAGTGCCTGGTGTGGCCAGCTGCAGGCGCGAGCTGCAGGTTGGAAGCGCCGGGATGTGTGGGGAGGGAGAAGCAGGAGCCTGGGTGGGCTGAGACTGCTGCAGGGAACGCTGGGAGGAGCAGGAGGGAGGGGGCCAGGACAGGGGAAAGGAGCTGAAACAAAACACAAAGGGTAAACTCAACAGGCCAGTGAGTGGGGAGTGGGCCAGGCCGGGAGTGCCCAAGGGGCTGCCCTGGCTCAGCAGGGGGTGGGGCTCAGGGGCAGGGACTTCTAAGCTGCAAGGTGACTGACAGAAGCAGGGATACGCCTGTCAAGGGTCAGCCAGGTTGGCACTTGCGGCCTGCAGAAGGGGAGCTGGGGAGGGAAGCAGCAGGGTGCGGGCAGACCCGAAGATGGGCAGGACCACCACAAGGAGAGCATCAGAGGTGTTGCTTGTGATTCCAGCTATTCAGGAAGCTGAGGCAGGAGGATTTCCAATCCAGCCTGAGCAACTTGGTGAGATCCTATCTCAAAATAAAATAAAAAGGCTGGATGGAGGTCACAGAGAAGAGAAGGAGAGTCCAGGCTTCCGGGTGGGATGAGCACCTGGGAGCAGAGCAGCTGGGGGACACCTGCGGGTCACTTTGGGGACCTGGGAGGAACGTGGATTTAGCAATCACATCTGTAGGGCAGGAACTTGGAAGGGTGCTGATCTAGAAGTTAGTTGTTTTTTTTTTTTGAGACAGGGTCTCGCTTTGTGGTTCAGGCTGGCCCTGAGCTCAGCCTCAAACTCACATCACAGCAATCCTCCTGCCTCTGCCTCCCGAGTGCTGGGATTACAGGCATGAGCCACCATGCCCGGCACTGTGGTATGTGGTACTGATTGCTGCTGGGTGTGAGTCTCCATGCCCAGTATTGTATATGGTTACTGGGAATCGAACCTGGGTCCTTGTGCTTGCAAGACAGGCGCCAGAACCACTGAGCTAAATCCTCAGCCCTAGAAGTTAGTTATTAAGAGCCACTGGGATAACCTTTTTTTTTTTTTTTTTAAATGTAGCCAGGGCTGGCCTGGACTTGTGATGATCCTCCTGCCTCTCAGAAGTGCCAGGGTTACAAAAATGTACCACCAACGAAACAAAACAAAAAAGAGTGCACCACCATGCCTGGCTTGGTGATAACTTTTGTTGTTGATTTTGAGATAGTATCTCTCTATGATATACTCTTTTTTTTTCCCTGGTTCTGTGATCAAATTCAGGTCCTAGTGCTTAGGAGGCAAGTGAGGTGCCACTACTCTAAATCCCTGGCCCTGACATGCTTTCCTGCTGGGCTTCAACTCATTAGATAGCCCACGCTGTCCTCGAACTCACAGAATTCTTCCTGCCTCAGCTTCCCGGTGCTGCGATTACAGGTGTGTGCCCCCACACTCAGCTACCAAAGGGGTAACTTTACCTAAGTACCAGAAGACCAAGTTGAGACAGGACTTCCTCTTTGGTAGTTTGCTTTCTATTTCTACTTGGGCAAAGACACCACTTTCGGCTATTTTATAGCAAATACAGGCCAACCTTATTTAGTGTCTTATTATAAAGAAGGCAATGGGCCAGGGATGTAGCTCAGTGGTGCTGCTGCCTGCCTGACAAGTGTAAGGTAATGAGTTCAATTCCCAGTAATGGAAGAAAAAAAAAAAAAAAGGAATTAGTGAGCTGTGGTGACGCTGGTGTCTAATGGGGCAAATCAAAGTGGGTCACCAGGCTGGATGCCAGTGTCACTTACTGAGCTAGCCACTCCCCAGCACCCACTGGACCAATCACATCTCTGGTGAAGAATAAATTCGGAACGTGTCCCCGCGGAAGCTACTGTGGAGGAAGCGACACGAGGAGGTGTACAGATCAGCCCACGGGCTGTGGGGAGCCCGCCCTTGCCCAGATTCTCCAGAAGAGGTCAGAGCACTGCGGCAGGAAGGCTCTCCCAGAGACGGCTCAGCTGCAGTGTTACCTCGGCCAAGCGGACACCTATGGCCTGTCACCTCTGGGGGTCCTACTGCACTTGGACAAAGTTCTGCAAAAGTCACTGGAATGAGGAGCCAGGCAGATGGGTGGGGCTGGGGGGGGCGGGACCCAGGGGCCACTTCTCCTTTCCACTTTGCCCCACCCCAGCCCTCTTACCCCGCAGATCACACAGCAGCCCCGTGCGTCCCCTCCCTGCCTTCCTAGCAACGTCAACTTCCTGCTGCAGTCAGGATATTCTTTCTGACGTCTCCCCTTGCTCCGTCAGCACCAACCCTAAAATCTAGCACAACGTGGGTTCAGGTCGAGTAAGGCTGAGAACTTCCAGAATAAAACCCCAGCTCTGGAAGAGGCCCTCTTGCATCTCAGATACGGAGAGCAGGGTGGGCGTGCAGGGGTGGGGCTCTGTAAATCCTCAGGGAAAGAACCAGGGGGAAGTGGCTCCAGGGTCACCTGAGGAGAAAGTCTGATAAACCCATTCAAGGCTCTGAGCCTGCTTCCTCCCACCTCCCTGCCCTGTAATCTGCATTTTCATTCAAGTCACAGATAGGGACCTCAGTTCTATCGCAGAGCTTTGGTCCACTAAGCTCAGCAGATAGGAGGAACTTTGAGATTCACTGGGTACGCAGGACTGGGGAATTCGGAGGCCTCACTTGCAGCCCTTTCCTTTCTCAAATGGGAAATCGAGGCAGGAGCAAGAGGGCAACTTGCCTAAGGTGAGAAGAAAAGAGACACCCACACTCAACCGGTTCCCCGCTGTGCTCCCTGCCCAGAGCCCGCTGGAGTGCAGCACCAGTCATATCCACCCACACCAGGCCCTGCCTCTTCTGTTTTTCTTCTCCCTCAGGCTCCCAGGGACAGTCCTGTCTTTGCCTACCCAGGGAGCCTCCTCCTGGTCACCTCCTAGGGCAGGTGGGCCCATCTCGGGTTTCATTCAGGTGTCAAGACAAGCCCAGAGTGCTGGCACACACCTGTAATCCCAGTGCTCAGGAGGCTGAGGCAGGAGGATCACTGTGAGTTCCAGGCCAGCCTGGACTATGTAGCAAGACCCTGAAATTATTTAAAAATATATTTCAGGATGAATGACATCATGTACACGACCCCAGAGTAGGAAAATATGATTTACATCATTGTGGTCTCTGATGACAACAGACCCAGCCTTTCCAGTGGGTCCTACATGGCTTGACAGAGCCAGGAAGGTGGCTGGGTTGGGGTAAGCATCTGCGGAGGAAGAGGTTTGTGGATCTGACCCCCTCGGGGCCTCAGGCTGCCTTGTCCAGGTGCCAGTGCAGGCCGTAGGGGGAGAAGGAGGCAGGGGTGTGAGAGGCCCGCAAACACCAGAACCTGCGCTGGAACTCTCCATTTCACACATCACTCTCATGCCCTTGTCAGCAGTCTGTCTCTGGCTCAAGACAAAATGATGCTGTCGCTGAGAAGGATTTCAGCCCGGTGGCATGAACTCAGGGTGCTTCTCTCTCCCTTTCTCCAGTGCAGACCCATCTGCTCTCCAAGTCTGGCCCCATCCCTGCCCCCCCATCTGACACTCCCTGGATTCCTTAGCCTCGGCCTCCCCCAGCTCCCTCCCACACTCCCTCTGGACACTGCCCCAGACTGGAAAAGCCATCCTACATCCCTTTCCTGCTCCCAGCCCTGGATCGGACACACTGGTGATTCCTGTTTGGGATCGCCAGAGAGATAACGGGTGGCACGGAGCCACCCGTCATCGCAGGACTCCAAGCTGCTTGGGGGAGGACAGAGCATTCACCCACATCCTTGCCCGAGCTGTCTCCCCCTCTCTAGCAACAAGGTGGGGGGTCCCAGGAGCAAACAGCAGGCTCAGCTTCCGTCCAGCTTCCTGTCGTAGACCCGGTGTCTCCTGTCTAGGCCACGAGATGGACCATGTGTGAGGCTGGGTGGCTCTGGACTCACTGCTAGGAAGCAGGGGCTGTCTAAGGGCAGTCAAGGACAAGTGTCCGCTCCCCTGTACTGCACCAGAGAGCTGTTATCGCAGCTGCTTCTGTTTAAGCAACTCCCGTGGTCTGAACATCTGCCTGGAGTTTGTCTTTTGGAAGCCCAGCTGCAGTCAGCGGCTTCCAGCCTCGCTATCTCCCCGAGCTGCTCCTCTTCCACAGCCAGATCACCTCCTCCGGCTGACTTCCCTCCCTGGGGGGGGGGGGGCAGATGTTAATCTGGACTGAGGATGAAAACAGCCCACAGATGAAAACGTTTGTAATCTGCAGGGTCACACTGGAACCCCATTCCCAGCCTCTTATTCTAATCTCTTTGGTTTGGTTTGAGACAGGACTTCACTATACAGTTTATTTTTTTATTTGTTTTTTAAAATTTATTTATTTATTGGTGATACTGGGAATCTCAGGACCTTACTCTTGCAAGGCAGGCATGGTGCCACTGAGCTAAATAGTTGAGACTGGCTTTAAACTATGTTTCCCAGGATGGCATCAAACTCAAAGTAATCCTCCTGCCTTAGCCTCCTGAATTCTGGGATCACAGGAGTGAACCACACCTGGGTTCTAATTCCAATCTTGTACTGATTTCCCACTCACCAAAGCGAGATCTGTCTTCCATCTGTACAAAGGTTAATTATTTATTAAGGGCTCTAGGGCCAGATGACAGAATTAAATCCTACCTGTGTGGCCTTTGCCAAATTGCTTACCCTCCCTGAGTCTGTTTCCCTTCTGAGATAACACCTCCATGATCAATATGAAGATTTAATTCAATAATATCTCAAAGCACTTGGAGTATGTGTTTAATACACAGTATTTTGGAATGTTCATGGCCAATGGATCTTTGTACGGTGGTAAAGGAAGTCTGAGTTAGAATCAAGATCATCCCTAGCGACCTCTTAAAGTTCTTAACAGTCTGCACCTAGCACCACCTACAACACACCTCTGGGCCTGGTGTCCCTGCCCAGCCTCTACTCCCGGAGACCTGGGTGGGAGGAGGGGGTTGGGCAGGGCCCAGCCCGGTGCGCGTGGAGGAGGAACACTTACCCCCGACAGTTTAGCCCTAGCTACCAGAAGGCGGCCTCCAGCGGAAAGGGCTCCTTGCTAATTACAGCTAGCGGTGTTTGGAGATTATCGCTGCAGAATATCTCGCTGGCTCTGACGGGAAGCCAGTCCCAACTCGGAGCAGGATGGGTGGGGACGGGCGGGTAGGAGAAATAAATCTCGACCGAGAGAGTGAAGGGGCCGCAGCGAGCAAAGCACTCAGAGACCTCCAGACACTCTCAGGGCTCGGCGCGCAGGAAGAGAGCGCAGCCCTGCAGCCCGCCGCGCGCGGACCTCGGCCCCAGAGGTGCAGACGAGGTGGCCGCGCCCGGAACGGCCTCTCCAGCCGCGGCCGCTGCACAGCGAACCGGCAGATCCCACCCCTCGGCCCTGCCCGTCAATCCCTTTGGCTCCAGAGGCGCAGCTTCCCGGGAGAACCAAGGGGCGGGGATGGGAAATCCTAGCCTTCCGGGTCTCCCGACAGGTGTCTAGTGGAGAAGGAGGAGCCCGGGGAGGAAGGATGGGAAGGGAGGGGCAGTGCTGCCCCTTTAAGAGGCGGCGGCCGAGCCGGGACCTTTTTCTCTTTCCCCGGAAGGAAAGCGGAGCCTGCCCGGGCTGGGCTCGCAAGGTGGGGAGGTGCGGAGCTGGGCGTGGGGAGGCGGGGCACACCCGGCGGGGGGGACGCGTCCCCCGCGTACTCCTTGCGGTTGACCTGCCCACGCGCCCTGGTCTGTAGCCCCGCCGGGATCGCAGGCTGCCGCACGGCCAGGGGGGCGCGGCTGGGGCGAGCTGGGGCTGCGTGCCAGGGCGCGGACACGGTGACCCGGCTGCGGGACCAGACGCACGGCCTCGGAAGGGGATCGGAGAGCGCAGCGCTGAAAAGACGTGGACGTGACCCGAACTGGGTCAAGAACCAAAGGTTGTCGCGGCGAAGGAGCGCGACGGGCGCGGGTCCTCCGGGGCGTGGGAGCAGGTGAAGAGGTCGCCGCGCCCTCGCCGGCCCCGGCTCCCACCATGGGGCCCGGTCCCTACCGCGCGCCTTGCGCCCCGCGCCCGGTGCTCTGCGCTCTCGCCTTGATGGTGGCGGCCGGTGGCCGCATCGTCTCCGCCTTCAACCTGGACACCCGATTCTTGGTGGTGAAGGAGTCTGAGAACGAGGGCAGCCTTTTCGGCTACTCGGTCGCTCTCCACCAGCAGACGGAGCGGCAGCAGCGCTACCTGTGAGTCCCGCTGGCGGGGTGGGGAGGAGTGAGTCTTGTGTGCGTCGGGTGCCGGTTCGATTGTGGATCGCGGTCTGAGCCCTGGGCCCGCAGGCCTTGGCGAGCTGGGATGAAGGGCAGGTACCCAGCAAGCCCTATGATTGCAAAGCTTGGGGCGAAGTGAAGGTTGGGGGCCGGTAGTCACTGGCAAATGCTGACCGGCCTGAACGTGTCTAGACGCCGCCCTCCACCCTCTCAGCCTGTCCACAGCAGCAGAAGCCCCTGTGAACCGAGTACCTACCACCGTTAGCCTCTTAGTTGTGAAGCTGGGACTTAGGGAAAACTGCAACATAAACACCTAGCTGCCGCCCCCCAGCCCGCCTGGGAAGAACCGCGAACGTTTGCATTTAGGCCCCCTTACACCTTGCTTCTAGTTGGTGGCGGCGCCAGCCACGCCCTCCTGTCGGTAGTCGCCAGTGCTTGGCTTTGACGGGGAGCTGATGGGGAGCCTGGGTTAGGAGCTGTCCAGAGACTCCCTGTGATACCACAAGAGGGGGCAGTGGAAAGCCATGGAGGTCTGCGCCCACTCCAGCGGCGTCCTCTCCCACCAGACATCTTTCTGCATTCCACAGATGCATGTTGGATCGGCGGCTCTGAGTGTGTTTGTTTTGGTTTGAAGAGGGAAATGGTGTTTTTCTCTTTCTTTCTCCTCTTCTTCCCAACAGTTGCAAGAGAAGGAGCAGGAAGAGCTAGGCTTAAGGGAGGGAGGGAGGGAGAGACTATACAGCGGGGCGGCCACCTATCACCGAATGCGCTCAGGCCCAGAGCGACCTGTCCGTGTTCCAGAGGTTTCCTGTGTAGGCTCAGAGTGCTAGGGATGGCATTCGGGAGAAGAGCACACCTGGAAGAGGTGAGGCTGCCCAGGAAGGGACCTGCCGGGCACCTTTCCTTTCTGGCCTCTGACCTGAGGAACCGAAAGACATAGGCAGGTTGAAGGTGTGCTGAAACCTCTCCCAGCTCTGCCTGGGGCCTGCAGAAACTCGAGGAAGCCTGCAGTGGTCAAAGTCCAACATGCCTGTTCAGTCTTGGCCTCTGCCCTCCTGCCCAGCCCCAGTCCAGTCTGCTACCTGCACTTACCCTCGGCTCCATCATGCCCCTGTGGAGGCAAGGCCACCACACCCTTCCTGCCCGGGCTGCCAGCTGTAGTCTGGCCTTGGCTGACAGTCTGTCTTTTCAAGGCCTTGAGTATCCCTAGGTGGGTGCGTGTTTCTGTGACACCAGCCCAGAAAACCATTATTATGTGTTTCTATGCTGAACTTGCACAATATAAAGTAATGCAGTAAAAAAAAGAGACCAGCCTGGTAAGGAAGTGTGAAAGGTGATTCTCCAGTTCCTCCCTCTGTGCTGGGCCACGTTGAGCAAGGTAAATTTCCCTTCTTGGGGCTGGTCATCCCACAGCAGTAGGACCGACATCTACATGCTCCTTGCTACCCTGGGCAGTTTGGTGTTGTAAGAGGGAGAAGAGTCGCCCAAGGTCCCAAGTGGCATTGCCAGCACTCTGTCCTGGACTGTCGCTAACCCTTGAGTGTTAGGCGCCTTTCTTGGGAGGTGGAGTTGGAGTGTTGCTTCTTTGTCGGGGTTAGTGTGTGAAAGGCCCTGTGTGTGCCCACTTTGCCCAAGAGCAACTGAAAGCACTCTGGCTGAGCCTAGGACTGGTGCCCCTCCTTTGCCATCCTGGATGGCAGGGCAGAGGGGTCATGTCTTTCTTCCTAGACAACTAGAGGGATAGCAGAGCTCTGGACCTCTTAGAGAGAGAGGCTTAGATGCACTTGTATCTGGACTGAGTTCCGGCTCTCCTATTGGGTATCCTCAGGCCTACCCAAGGGCAGTTCTACATTGTGGCTCAGTGCCCCATCTTACTGAGTTCAGCCCCTAACCCTTTGGAGAGCCGTGTGGGTTTAGCTGCAGCCAGCTGTGGAGCCAGATGTGAACAGCCGTCTGCACAGCTCAAGGGAGCCAGCAAGCCAAGCTGTAACCTCATCTTCTGTTAGTTTCTGGGTTGCTTTGGAAGAACAGGAGGGTTCCTAGTCTTCTCTCTGGGGTTCACGGTCTTTAAGAATGAGGAGCCTCCCTAGAGTATATGCAGAATCACGTGTGTTTGTACACTGTCCTAGGCCAGGAGGGGAGAATGTGTCTTCTGTATTCTCGAAGGAGGCTTTGTTGCAGAAACAGTTAAGAGTCCAAGATGGACCCTCCTTGCTGTCCATCACTTTCATCTCTAGACTGGGATTTCCGGCCACATCCCAGGCCCTGTGTTCTCCCTCTCTCTGGTCTCTGAAGTGAGGAGCAGGATCTGGGAGGTGGCTACTGACACCCCCTAGCCTGGCACCTACTTTGTTATTGCCTCCTGAGGATCAGGGCGTCCTGGTCTGGCCTGACCTGCTAGGCGGTGGGGACCACTCTGGGCTCCCCCTCCCTCTTGCGCCTGCCTGGAAATGAGGGTGTCTGGGAGGCCTCTGGCGGCGGGTGTGGCTGTGGCTCTGGAAATGAGGTCATGGCTAAGGCTCAGCTTACCTGCTCTGCTCTCCTAAAACATGTTTCCCTGGGCAGGGCGGGTGCCTGGCAGCCTCCGAGG
>PVIR01005205.1:16366-73752 GCA_004026965.1 Petromus typicus
GGGGGAGGGGAGGAGGAGGAGGGGGAGGGGAGGAGGAGGATGTCCTTTGCAATACGAGAGACTGAAGTTGGAGAACGGAATGCTCTAAGGGGTCAAATATGGAGAAAAATACCAAAGAGCCCAGGAAAGGGAGAAGATGAGAAACAGCCTTGTTCTCGCTGAAACTTTTTATCTGAGCTCCACCAAGGCCTCTTTCTCGTCCTCATCCTCGAGCTCCCCCAGTTAGAGGGCTGAGTCACCAGGGGAGGGAGAAGGGGTGGCTGGGGATCAGAAGTGGGATGGTGGGGGCCTCAGTTTCAGCCGCCCTCTGGGGAGGTGGCTAATTTGGGCAGCAGGGTTGGCACACAGCTAGGATCCAGGCATCTCGAGCTGCTACCTGGCCTAACGGGGCTCAGACTAGGAAGGAATTCAGGGAGCTGAGGACTCCCGGAATAGTGCGTGTGGTGGGGGGGGAGGGTTGGTGAGATCATGGGGTCCCCCTCTGAAATCTTCCCATGAGAACCCCACGCACTTCCTTGGCTGGAGGACATCTGGGAAGCTGAGTGGTGTAGACCAGGCCTTTTCTTCCCAGCCCAGCCAGTTTGTTTCCGAGACTCCTGGGCCCCTCTTGCCCGCCTTCTCCATTCCGAATGGTCTCAGCTGCTGCATTATTGGCACTGCCCAGTTGCCAGGGGCAGGGTGCACAGGAGCCCTTCTGCCACTCGCCACTCCACTCGGAGAGCTCCCCAGAGACCAGGAGGGGTTTTTCTGGCTGGAGCCGGATGAAAGGCTTTCGGAGAGCCCTTGAGAGCAATCCTTTCACTCAACTGCCTAGTTCCCTGTGGGGGAGGGGAGGTCCCTTCTGTCTCCCACCCTGTGACTGTGGCTGGAGATGGGCTTAAGGGTCATTTGGGATTCTCCTGGATACCTGACCCAACAGTAGGTAGCTATCAGATATTCCTTTGCATGGTAATTTTTATGTTCATTTGCATATCTAAGCTCCAGCCTATCCTCTGGCTTCCCTAGCCCCCACCACACACCCACCTGGTGTGGCTGGTGGAAGCCGCCTTCTTCCTGCATAGCCTTCCCTCCTCCGTGTGTATTGGCTCCGGGCTGGGAGCCAGAGAGCCTTAAAGGGCCTCAGAACGGGCCAAGTAAGAGCTAAAAATATGCTGGGGGGGTGTAGGGGGCCCTGTGGAATGTCCCAGGAGGGTGGGGCCTAGGATTAGGGCACTGGCCCTGCCCCACCCCTCTATGTGGCACCGCCTGGCTTTGGGCAAGCAGTGGGAGGGTAGAGGTAGTATGAGGATTTATTGCAGTTCACCTTCCAGTTCTGTCCAGCTCTGCCCCCTCAGTCCCTCGGGAGGCTATGAGGAGGGTTCCCTGAACCCCCTTTAGCTGAGGCGGGGGAGTTGGAGGTGCAGACCCTGTTTCTTCCCAGGGTCCTGCTGGCCAATAGACAGCTTGTGCAGGTCAGCGGCAGCGAAGACGCTGTGTGCTCCAGAAGGTCCGCAGGGTCTCTCCACCCTGAAGCCTGCAGGCCTTCATCAAGGTCACTGCAGCCACCCTCCTGCCTCCTGCCAGGCCTGAGCTTCTAGAGCCTGGGACCTCTGTCTGCCTTGGTGATTGACTCCTCCTCAGGTCACGAAGCCCACATCCATGCCACAGCCTCCTCGCTGTCAGTCCTTCCCTCTCTGCGCTTGTTGCCCTAAGCCGGAAAGGCAGAAATCCCTGGGTCCTTGGACGAGGCCAGTCCCAGTGCCCCAAGTGCCTGCACTGGCCTGGGCTTCATAGTCAGAAACTCTTTTGCAGAGCAAACCCGTTTCTTCCTCCTACAAGCCTGGACAGCAGCTGCCATATTTTATAGCTAAGGTGCTCGGTGCTGTGTGACGGAGCCAGCTGTCACCTGTCGGACAGTCCCTGAATAGGGAAATGGGGATGAGAAAAAGGACAGACACAGAGATAGAGTCAGGAGGGCACCCAGCAATGCTGAGAGCTGAGTTCTCAGTGCTGAATGCTGAGTGTGCTGACTTTATTTTCTCTTGGCCTTTTTATAGCAAGCATAACAGAATATCTTAACAGTAATCTGCCTATGCCTACTTTTTTTTTTACCGCCCACCTTTTGGTCTTAATTACTTCTTGTTTTTGGTCAGTATTCAGCAAAAGGTAAACATCTGCTGGAAACAGAACTTGTTGCTGATGTGTTATCTTTACAATGGAGGTTACAAGTCAGCTTTGCATATCGCTCTCCACATCTCCCCCTTCTTTATATAGTTTTATAAATGTGAGACAACTGTGTCTTAGGCGAGAGGTGCCAAGGTGACTCTTTACCCGTCATCATATATGCGCATCTGTACTCTGTCTTAGGTTGGTATTCTCTTGTATCTCTTTTACTCGTTATTGACTACCAGCCTCTGTAGCAAGGGGGTTATAACGTAGGCTTTGGAAGGAGAGCTCGCAACCATAACTTATGAACCTCGCTGGCTACCTTTATTAAAGAGCTCAGTGCTTATGAGCACAGGAATTGCTGAATACTGACCAAAATCATACGCCCAAAACTAAAACTTTCAGGGCTGGGACAGGGAAAGGAAATTGCCAAGAGCCAGGTCCTGCGTGCCCAGGCTGAGATGGTCCTTTCCCTTGGCCGTGTTGGCATTGCTTAGGCATGCTGGGGCACAGACGACTGCAGGTAGCCAGGGCATGGCCTCCTCCACTCACTCCCCAGGCCAGACGCAGGTGACCCGGCAGCCCTGCTGTCCCCTGTGGTGCTCAGAGCACAGCTCAGCTTGGGCCAGGAGCTTTGCCTGGGCTCCCAGGGGCGCCTCCCTGGGTGTGGCCTGAGCCAGGATGTGAGGTGAGGCAGAGGCCCCACCCCTCTCCCCAGCACCCTAGGGCATGCATTCCTGTCTCCCAGTGGGCAGAGGCACCAGGCCCTGGCATGCCCAGGCCCAGCCCTGCTTACTCCTGCCACCCTGGAGCTGCAGATCCCAGGAGGGGCTGTTGGCAAGGCCATTACTGGGCGGTTTCTTCCCACTCTCTCGGGAGTCCCGAGTTCTGAGCTGGGAGCCTTGGGGTGATAGTGTTCCCGGGGGCCAAGTGAAGGGGTCTCTCAAGCCCATTGGATTGAAGCTGTGTTACTCCTTTGCCTACATCTCTTCAGGCTCTTCCAAGGCCCTGCCCCCGCCTTGGGTCCCTTCCCAGTGTTCTGGGTTCCGTCTGTACCAGAGGGCCTACTACCTGAGTCACCCTGCTCGTCACCCTGCTGGGCACTTGCACACGCACTACCTTTGCCTAACGTGCCCTTTCCTGGCACTGTGTCATCGTCCTCAGACCCAGGGCTGCTGTTCTTGCCTCCCTACGGAACCAGAAGTGGAACAGGGTGGACTTGATCCTGCTTTCCTCCAGGGAGGCCCCGGCGGAGTGTACCTGTTTCCTGGCTTTCCCTCCCCTATGCTGGGCTTTCCCAGAGACCACCGCAGGAGCCTCTTCCTGGCTCAGCCCCGAAGCCTGGCACAGAGCGGAAGCTCAGCAAATGCATGTTAAATAGTAAGGTGGCTGGCAGGAGCCTGAGGAAGCCTGAGCCTCGGCCCACCTGCCCCCCCAGGCTCCTGGCTGGTGCCCCCCGGGACCCCGCTGTGCATGATGGCTACACCAACCGAACCGGTGCTGTGTACCTGTGCCCCCTGTCTGCCCTCAAGAACGACTGTGAGCGGATGGACATCACAGAGAAAAGTGAGGGGAGAGGGCTGGAGGGGACATATGGACTTCCTGTCCAGCTGGGAGTGGGGGGAGACTGGGGACACTCTGAGATGAGGGACTGGAGAAGGGTATGAGTAGGGCTGCCCCACTGGGGGGAAGGGCCCAAGGGGGATAATGTCTGCCCTCTGGGTGCTCTGGGAAGGGATATGGGGAGGCGCCCTGGCTCATAGTCCCTCCCCTGCCCACAGGTGACCCTAACCGGCACATTATCGAGGACATGTGGCTTGGGGTGACGGTGGCCAGCCAGGGGCCTGCAGGTAGAGTCCTGGTAAGTGGATACTGACGTTCAGCCCTGCCCCCCTCCTTCCTGTGGCTGGGAACACGGAGGATGGCGGGGGCATTGGTGCAGGCATGTGTCCCTGTGGTGGCTGCGTGTCTCCCTGGCCTGTCTGTGCCCTGCTGTCTGCACCCTGGCACTCTCCCACGGCTGAGTGCGGCCTGGGTCCTGTCTGAATCACCGCCCACTTCCTCCCTGCACCCACAGGGTCCTCCGAATTTGTGGGAATGAGGAGGGAATGGAACTCAGAGGAGGAAAGGGCAGAGAGGGCCCCGGGCGCCGGGCGCTGGCCTGGCTGCTTCCTGGGAAGCCGGCTGCCCGGAAGAGGCACAACCCTGCCGGCCCTGCTCAGCCCTCTTCACGGAGGACACTCCTTGCTGACAGGGGTCACCTCCCCTGATTTCCGAGTCCCAAAGCAGACATTTCTTCACTGTTTAAATGGTGTAATGGAGCGATTCTAAGTTGCTGTGAATTTTGACAAGGGTGTCCTATTATGTAACCAACACCCACGGCGTTAGCTACTTACCCACCAGGCCGTTCATTCATCAGTAGCTGTTCAGGGAGCTCCTTGCGAGCCTGTGTGAGGCGATGTGCTGGGACGGGCTCATGTGACGTGCTAGTGTCACTCAGAAAGAGAAGGGGTCGGAGAGAGCCAGTAAACAAGACTGAGACCTGTTTCTTGATTTTGCTGGGCCCAGGCTGTTTTGAGGCACCCCCTTTTGGGAGGCAGTGCTTGGGAAAGTACTATGCATGCTGGCAACCACTTAGATACTGAGTTCTACCTCCACCCCAGACACCCTATTTTGATTCACTACTTTGCCCAGTTAATACAAATTGAGCACTGCAGAAACTCTCCCTCTCGCGGGACTGTGCCACATCATGCGTAAGCGCTCGGTCTTTTGAGCCAGCAGCTTTGTTTTGGAAATGTCTCTGTCTAGATGTGAGATCTTAGGCAGATACAGCAATCTGGGCCTCAGCCTCTAAAGCAGGGCAGAGCATCGTCTCTATACCACCGTGTCATCAGCAAGCGTCGAAGTTTATATGCAAAGAACTTAAGACTGAGCCTGGCCTGTAAAACAACGTATGATCCAAAATATGGTGTGTGTTTAAATGTTAAAAACTGACTACAATAAAAAGCACACTGCCGTGAGTTGCCTTCATCAAAACTCCCCTTGCTTTGAACACACGGATCCTGTCACCCTTGCCGTTTTCTGAAGCAGCTTTGGAAAGTCCCCTTTCCCGAGTGCCTTTAACTTCCACTGTAAAAAAAAAACCAAAAATCCCTCCACCGTCGTGGCTGCCTTGATGTCTGGAGTCCACTGGAAGCGGTTGCCTTTCGTGATCACTTTGACTTGAAAGCCAGAAGCTGCACCCGATTCATGGGTGTGAGGACCGCTGCACATGGTGCTCGCGAGACCGCCTTGCTGGTGGGTGACACTCACAAAAACTGCTGGACAGCCGACTTCCAGAACTACTTCAGAGTCTGGCCAGAACTGTGGGATGAGTGTGTTCAAGACGGAGGGGATGGGCCGGGAATTTAGCTCAGTGGTTCTGGCGCCTGTCTTGTAAGCGCAAGGACCCGGGTTCGATCCCCGGTAACCACATACCATACTGGGTATGGAGACTCACCCCAGCAGCAACCAGTACCACATACCACAGTGCCGGGCGTGGTGGCTCACGCCTGTCATCCCGGCACTCGGGAGGCAGAGGCAGGAGGATTGCTGTGATGTGAGTTTGAGGCTGAGCTCAGGGTCAGCCTGAACCACAAAAACCTTAAACCTGTCTCAAAAAACCTTAAAAAAAAAAAAAAAAAGATGGAGGGGAGGAGTTTGAGGGGGTTTTGTGCCAGTGTGTCTTTTACTGTATTACATTTTAAAATTTAAATACCCAGCATATTTTTGATCACCCCTTGTAAGTGCTTGGTAAGCATTACCTGATGCTTTTATGGTCAGTCTTATTATCATTATTTAATAACACTAATTTCATGAAGTAGATAGGGTGGTTTGAGGACAGAAAGAGGCAAGTGTTCTGTACATAGCCCCAGTTAGACCCCAAACCCGCATTCCCACATCCTCTCCCCTTTCCTTTCTGTAAGATCTCAAAGCCACTCCCAGACCCACACCTTACAGCTCTGAAGCTGCTCTTGACCTTCACAGCAGATTTCTGAATGCTGGACAGGGGGTGCAGATTTAAGTATCCCTGCGGTAGCTCACATCTGTAATCCCTGCACTTGGTAGGCTGAGGCAGGAGAATTGCCGCAGTTTAAGTCCAGCCTGGGCTGCATAGTGAGTTCAAGGACAGCCTGACCTACGTAGCAAGACCCTGCACCCCACCGTCCCTGTGGGAACAAAAGCAGCCAGGAGTCCTCCTTCAGCTCCTGTCCCGCAGACCGAAGGTGCGGAGCAAAGGGGACAGCTTGCTGCTGCGGGGCCTGCTCCCGGCTAAGGCTGTGTGCTTTGGGCTCCCAGGTCTGTGCCCACCGCTACACCCAGGTGCTGTGGTCGGGGTCTGAGGACCAGCGGCGTATGGTGGGCAAGTGCTATGTGCGGGGCAATGACCTGGAGCTGGACCACAGTGACGAATGGCAGACCTATCACAACGACATGTGCAACAGCAACACCGACTACCTGGAGACGGGCATGTGCCAGCTGGGCACCTGCGGCGGCTTCTTGCAGAACACTGTGTACTTCGGCGCCCCTGGTGCTTACAACTGGAAAGGTGGGCACCACAGGGGAAGGAAGGAGGAGCAGAGGCCCCTAGTTAGTCAGAGACCAAGGCCCTCTGCATTGGGGCTGAGAGACAGGCTCCTGGACCAGCCCCGACCACCATGCCCTCACCCTGTCAAAGCATTTACTTTGTGCCTGGGATTATTTTAATCTTAAAATGTTTTTGTGAAGCAAATGGTATTTCTCTCACTTCTCAGGACAGAGAGCTCAGCTTGGAGATAGAAACTTCCCCCCGGTTAACAATAGGTTAGGAAACCCAGATTGGGACTCAGGTCCAGCTGACTTTAGCTTAGAAAATTATTTTAACCAGAAAATTATTTTAACTTGCTTTTTGAGACAAGGTCCTGCTTCGTAGTCCAGGCTGGCCTTGAACTCACAGCGATCCTCCCATCTCACCCCCGTGGAGTGTTGGGGTTATAGGCATTCCTGCCTGAAAGCTTATTTTTTTAAAAACATGCTCCTGATATGACTCCTCCTTTAGTAAAATGAATAAAAATGCCCCTCCCGTCTCCTTCATCTTCCTTATGCTATTTCCCAATTTTAGTGGTGTCTTGTGACTCAGACGTAGTGGTACACCCATAATCTCAGCTACTTGGGAGGCTGAGACAGGAGGATTGCTAGTTCTAAGCCAGCGTGGCCAATTTTATGAGAATCTGTCTCAAAGGGCTGGGGATGTAGCTCAGTGGTGGAGAGCTTCCCGAGCATGTGTGAGGTCCTGGATTTGATTCCCAATAACACACGCACACACACGCACGCACACACACACATCTTGTCAATCCTTCCAGTTTGGTACATATGATACCAAAACCAGACATATGGGTACATGGGTATCTTTTTAAAAAACACACTGCCAACAGAGTCATGCTGCTGCTTTCTGTTTTCATTTGTCCAAAGTTGTGGGCATTTTTCATGCTAACACATACAGAAGAAACCTCTCGGGGTGTGGAGTACGTCCTTGTGTTATGACCCTTGCTGCATGCCGTCCTACGCGTCTGTGCAGTCACCTCGCTCCACCTCTGCACCTCTCCCTGACAGGGATCCCCACAGCCACAGCTCGGGCTGGAGGTGCCACCTGCGCCTGGCTCTGTCTCCCTCCCTTGGTCCTTCAAAACTCTGGCAGCTCACGTACTCAGGAGCAGGAAGGGATCATGTTAGTCTAGGGGATGGGGAGTGTTACCCAGAGCCTAATACCCAGGAGCCACGAGGCTGGCACAGAACGGCAGCCTCCCCTCTGTGGCTAGCTCCCATGTGATTGTGAGCATGCCAGTTTCCTACCCGGAAGCCTCAGTTTTCTCATCTGTAAAATGGGAGTCATCAGTCTATCTGGCAAAGTGCTCCCAAATAGGAGGCCTTGATATATTATGGGGGGCTGGATATGGTGGAGGAAAGCGGTGGTGACTGATATGCCCCGGTTCTTCATTCCCAAATCCTTGCGCAGGGAACACCTACACAATTCAGCGGAAGGACTGGGATTTATTTGAGTACAGTTACAAGGAGCCAGAGGATGAAGGAAACCTCTATATTGGTGAGTCCAGTGGTGGTGGCTTGCTGGGTGACAGAAGGGGAAGGCAGCTCAGTCCCTCACACCCGTGCCTGGTGGAGGGCTGAGTCTAGGGCACAGGTGTGGCATTTGACTCCACTAGCATGCACGTATGGAACACAATCTGGGTGCCAGCCCCATGCCAAGCTCCCAGCCCCTCGAGGCTGTCACGGTCCTGTGTGCAGGCCTAGGGCTGGCACGGCCGGAGCCAGGCCTGGATAGAGCCCCTTTGCCTCTTGCAGGGTACTCAGTGCAGTTAGGCAGAGCCATCCTGCACCCCACAAACATCACTGTTGTGACGGGGGCCCCGCGGCACCAACACACGGGCGCCGTTTTCCTGCTGAGCCAGGAGGTGGGCGGCAACCTGAAGAAGAGGCAGGTGCTGGAGGGCACGCAGGTGGGCGCTTACTTTGGCAGCGCCATTGCCCTGGCAGACCTGAACAACGATGGGTAAGAACTGAGGGCATCCTCTGGGGTCGGAAAGGGAGGGCGGAGCTTGGCACTTGTGCTGTTTGCGAGGCTTTGCACTTCCTGGCAGTTTGCGTGTCTCGTGTCCTATGCGCAATGCCCGCGCATGCCTGTCCGCCTGTCACTCCTGTGGCTTTGAGTGCACGTGGGCCATTTGGGTGTCGTGTTTGTTTGTGTCACTTTCCCATGACCTGTGTTTTCTACTCAGTGGCCTTTCCCATGGCCTGTGGCCATGTGGTCCACACGATCATGCCTGTGAAAAAGGGCTGCGCTGCACGTGTGCATGTGCGTGCAGGGCCCCCTCACACTGCCCTCCCGTCTGCTGTGCAGGTGGCAGGACCTCCTGGTGGGCGCTCCCTACTACTTCGAGCGGAAAGAGGAGGTTGGGGGTGCTGTGTATGTCTTCATGAACCAGGCAGGCTCCTCCTTCCCCGCCGAGCCCTCCCTCCTCCTACACGGCCCCAGTCGCTCCGCCTTCGGCCTCTCTGTGGCCAGCATTGGTGACATCAACCAGGATGGATTCCAGGGTAGGAGCCGGCACCCCTCCTCCACCAGCCAAGTGCCAGCTGCATGCCAGGGTGGACAGATCCCACACAGCACGGGATGGGGCCCAGGGCCACTTTGCTGAGGGCAGCGCCAGAGGAGAGGGGGCAGAGGAAGCCGGTGGACATGGTGGTGGGTGGACAAGTGGCCAAGAGTGCACAGGAGGGGCAGAAGGGGTGTGACGCATGTGCAGAATCCCCAGATCCAGCTGGCAAGGTTGTGTCCATCAGAGATGGGCTGGGGTGGTATGGGGGTCAAGGGGGGGCACCAAAAGCCAGTCTGGGAGCTGGGGCTTTCTGTGTCTGTAACAGGATGGGGTAGGGGATAACCAGAGAGAGTTTGGGAGTAGAGATGTGATGATAGCCCGATGCCTTAAAAGATCATTCTGGGGCCAGGGATTTAGCTCAGGGATTCTAGTTCCTGCCTTACAAGCACAAGAGCCCAGGCTCAATCCCTGATAACCATGTGCAACAGTGCCGGGCATGGTGGCTCACGCCTGTAATCCCAGCACTCAGGAGGCAGAGGCAGGAGAATTGCTATGAGTTCGAGGTTCACCGGAGCTACATAGTGAGTTCAAGGCCAGCCTGAACTACAAAGCAAGACCCTATCTCAGAAAAAAAAAAAAAAAGATCATTCTGAAGGCCAGATGCAAGATGCAGCAGGGGTAACGAGGCTGGGGGAAGGAGCAAGGTTAAGGACGTGGTACCTGTTACCCAGGCATGGTAGCACAAGCCTGTGACCCCAGAGCTCTGAGAGCCTGAGGCAGGAGGTTGGCAAGTTGGAGCCCAGCCTGGGGGGCCTTAGCAACTTATGAGACCCTGTCTAAAAATAAATGAAAGAAGGACTAGGAAGGTAGCTCAATGTGAAGGCTCAGTCTCAGTCCAGTACCACAGGAAGGAATGAATGAGGTGAGATGTGAGAAGATACGGGAGGGGACAAAGTGGGGTCCTGAAGGTCATCCCGAGGGCTCTGAGGACTTGGGGACCAGTCTCACCTGAGGTGCCGTAGACAGGGACTGGTAGAGCCTGGCCCGAGTTGTTGTGGGAGTGCTTGGCTTCTCCGGAGTGGCTTCTCTGAAAATGTGTTTCTCAGGACACAGCTGAGAACCGAGGGGAGCAGGAGCCTGAGAAGAGGCAAAGCGATGCCAGGAAGCTCCGCCACGAAGCCCGCACACTCCCTAGAGTGGGCCTTCTGGTTTCTGTTTAGACCCAGACTTCTTGGCATACTTCACTAGCAAGCTGGGCCTTCGGGGTGCCAGGCCTGATTGGATGAAACACAACAAGAAAGTCCAGTCACGTTTAAGAAGATCGGAAAATGGTTTTTGATGGAACCAATAGAAGTCAAGCCCACTGTAGCATCAGGGTTGGAGTGTTAGCCCCAGGACTGAGACATCCTCTCCTCATTTGTGCTGGAGGCTGGGTTTTCAGAGCCTGCTTCTTCATCTGTGCTTCAGGGACAAGACACCTACCCACAGCACTCCTGGGAGGGTTAAGAGATGAGTGTTGCCAAGTGTGGTGGTGCACATCTGTGATCCCAGCACTTGGGAGGCTGAGGCAGGAGGATTGCTGTGAGTTCAAGGCCAGCCTAGGCTAACATAAGGTTCAAGGCTGGTCTAAACTATATGGTGAGCTCTATTTCAGAGAAAGAGCGGGAGAGAGAATGAGAGAGAGATGAGTGCTTCGGGAGAGAGAAAGAGAGAGAGAGATGAGTGCTTTAACCAGAGGTGGTCACCAATGGGGACATCTCCTTTTCGGACCCTGCTGGTAAATGTCATTAGAAGAGCCCGATGTCTTGGGAAAGACAGTGGTAGGAATCTGGGGCATAGCTCGGCTGTGGCATTCACTTGCTGTGTGACTTTGAGGGAGTCACTTCAGAATTCACTCCGAACCTCCTTTCCCATTTGTGAAAGGAGCCAGGGGGTGACCAGGTGGTCTCAGTTAACCCTGATCTGCAGGACTCTGCATTTCCCTCTGTTCTGAGCACCGCCTGCAGGCTGAGGTCAGCGCCACGCTGCGTCTCAGTGCCACACAGGGTTAGGGAGCCTGCGGTGACCCACCCTATCTCTTCTCCCCAGACATTGCTGTGGGCGCCCCGTTTGAGGGCTTGGGCAAAGTGTACATCTACCACAGCAGTTCGGGCGGGCTCCTCAGACGTCCCCAGCAGGTATGGACAGACCAGGACGCTGCTACTGACCCCACCAGCCAGCCCCCGTGAGGGGAGGGGCTTCCTTCCTTTGCCTGTCCCCTGGGTCAGCTCCTCAGAGCCCACCCCGGGGCCTGTCCACACCATGTCCCCCTGCCTTCAGGTAATCCACGGAGAAGAGCTGGGCCTGTCTGGCTTGGCCGCCTTTGGCTACTCTCTGAGTGGGCAGATGGATGTGGATGACAACCTGTACCCAGACCTGCTTGTGGGGAGCCTGTCGGACCGCATCGTGCTGCTGCGGTGAGCCAAGGGGATGCGGGATGGGGCCTGTCTGCCCTGCACCCCGGCCATCTTCTGCGTTGACACCTGCCTGCTTCTGTTGTCTCTGCAGGGCCCGGCCTGTCATCAACATCCTCCACAGGACCTTGGTGGCCAGGCCAGCTGTCCTGGACCCCACGGTTTGCACGACCACCTCCTGGTGAGCCCCTGCCCCGGCCACCTACTCCTCAAGGTTGAGCCCCCGGGTGGGAGGGGACCAGCTCCACACCCTTCCTCGGGGCACTCGGGTACCCACCTCTAGAGCTTTCGGTCTGGGGCAGCACCGGCCGCGCTCACGAAAACACCGATTCCTTGATACAGTGGCGCATTGGGGCAGTGGAGCCTAGTGGTTAGGAGCGGAGCTTGGGCCTACTCGGGCAAACCCCAGCACTCAGGGCCAGAGGACGCAGGAAGAGGAGTGCTCTGAGGCAGGGCAGGGGGCGCCTGGGGCAGCTATTAGCTCCGTGCCTCCGATTTCTTAGTTACTACCGCTTCACAGGGCTGGTGAATTCAGTGAGATAGTGTACGAAGTGTTCCTAGCGCCGCACTTGACCTCCACGAAGTGCTTAAACCGGGTTAGTTGCTAAAAAAGTGAAGACAGTGATGGCAGAAAGTCCAAAGTCTTAATGTGACGCGCCAGGGGGAGGCACAGGGAGCTGGGAGGGAAAAGGAGATCTGTACTGGAGATCTCAGGGCCTGGGTTCAAGGCTGGGCTGAGCCACCACCTGCCTCATGACTTCAGGCCAGCCCTGCTGTGCTCTGGGCCTGTTTCCCTACTGGTAACCTCTCACCTTGCTCTCTGTTTTAGTTCTATTGGAAATGAGAAGAAAGGGGCCAGGGAGAGTTTAGGCCAGCTTTGTAGACCCCTGAGTTTTCTCTTTCCCATCCCCAGAAAGGACTGGGGTTCCCTTTTCTGCTTCCTAGTGAGGGCCTAGTCGCTGGGTCCCACTGTGACCGGTCCTCCTGTCTACCCCCACAGTGTGCAGGTGGAGCTGTGCTTTGCCTACAACCAGAGCGCTGGGAACCCCAACTACAGGCGCAACATCAGTGAGTGGCAGGCGAGGTTGGGGTGGGGGCGGGGCGGGGCTCACCTAGAGCCCGCTAACCGCCCTGTCCACCTGCAGCCCTGGCCTACACTCTGGAAGCTGACCGGGACCGCCGCCCGCCCCGGCTTCGCTTTGCCCGCAGCCAGTCGTCCATCTTCCGAGGCTTCTTCTCCATGCCCGAGACGCGGTGCCAGACCCTGGAGCTGCTCCTGATGGTGAGGGGAGAGTAGGCGGGGCAGGAGGGGCTCCGGGATCCTGGAGGATGGGATCCCCACAACAAGGAACTCCCAGACACGGGTTGGCACGCGGTGTGATGGGTGAGGACGAGGTACGGTGCACAGCACCAGGATGTGGCAAGGAGAAGAGCGTGGTGGGAGTCACCTGGGGGAAGGCCCCTGATTGGGAGCTCAGAGGAGGGGCGGGGCCCTGGAGATTAGTGATGAAGGGGGGCCCAGCCCTCCCTCACACACAGACCAGGAGGGAGGAGCATCGTGCCTTCCACTGAGAGCGGAGGTTCAAAAATGGAAAGACGGTTGGTGCTCAGACTAGAGGGTGTTCAGCCTAGGTTGTGAGCTCCTCCCCAGGGCTCAGGTTGTGTGAGGATTAAGTCCTGGGACAGGCGGTCCAGGGCGTGGCTCAGCTGGCCTTCCCTCCCCAGGATAACCTGCGTGACAAACTCCGCCCCATCGTCATCTCCATGAACTACTCCTTAGCTCTGCGGATGCCCGATCGCCTTCGGCTGGGGCTGCGGTCCCTGGACGCCTATCCAGTCCTCAACCAGGCGCAGACTCTGGAGAACCACACGGAGGTGGGCAGTCCCAGGCCAGAGGACTGTGGGCTGAGAGGCCGCCGTTGGTGAGGACTGTGGACTGAGAGGCCGCAGTTGATGTGTGGCCTCTCACGCCACCGACTGTCTCCAGGTCCAGTTCCAGAAGGAGTGCGGGCGTGACAACAGGTGTGACAGCAACTTGAAGATGCGGGCAGCCTTTGTGTCTGAGCAGATGCAGCGGCTGGGCAGGTAGGCACTAAGTGGGCCTGATTGGCCAATGTATGGTCCCATTGGCTGACAGGATTTGCTGGACCTAACCAATCAGGGCAGGGCCTCATTGGCCAATAGGGCTTGGGGGCGGGGCTTGGGGTGGGTGGAGTTTTCCCGAGGCCAAAGCAGGGAGGGACCTGAGGGTCTGATAAGACACCCCCCCTAGTGGGTCTGCAGTGCATGCTAGGCGCGGGGCGTTAGCTCAGTCCAGGGCTCCTCTCTCAGGCTCCAGTACAGCAGAGATGTCCGGAAATTGCTCCTGAGCATCAACGTGACCAACATCCCGAGCCCAGAGCGGGCTGGGGAAGATGCTCATGAGGCACTCCTCACCCTGGAGGTGCCACCTGCCCTGCTGCTGTCCTCTGTCCGCCCTGTAAGTGCACAGGCTAAACCCAAGCAGAGTCCTCACTGAGCTGCATGCTGCATGCATGGTGCTTTGTTGTGCACCAGCCCCTCTAGGCGGGGCCTGCTCAAACCTGCAGTGTCCCTGCTTGGGGACCTGGTTCTCTGGGCCTTGGGGTTTCTGCCTTGCCCCAAGACAGGAAAGACAAGCCCCACATGACCTTCCTTCCTTCCTCAGCCTGGGGCCTGCCAAGCTAATGAGACCATCCTGTGCGAGCTGGGTAACCCCTTCAAGCGGAACCAGAGGGTGAGCCCTGGGCTGCGGGCTCCTCCTCTTCCTCCCAGGCTCCCTTGAGGCCACGATCCAGAGGGGTGCCGGGCAGGCTTAGGCAGTTTCAGTAACTTGCTCAAGGTTGTGCAGTTGTAGCAGAGATCTAGAAAGCAGCAGGGTTGTCACCTAAGGGAGAACGGGGGAAAGAGACCCTTTGCCTAGAATGGGGTGAGAGGGTGCCAGAGAATGCCCTTGCTGAATGTCGGCTCTTCTCTTCCCTGTGGTATCGTCTCTGTGGGCCCTGGAATGCCCCCCTGCTTCCCTGATCCGGGTGGCAGATGGAACTGCTCATCGCCTTTGAAGTCAGTGGGGTGACATTGCACATGCGGGACCTTCAGGTGGAGCTGCAGCTCTCCACGTGAGTGACCTGGTGCAGCCAGGCTAGCTGGGTGGAGGCGGTGGCCTGTCTCCTTCTGACCCCTGTGATCTCTCCCCAGATCGAGTCACCAGGACAATCTGCGGCCTGTGACCCTGACTCTGCCAGTGGATTACACGCTGCAGGCCTCGCTCAGCATGTGGGTGCTGCTCTGCTCCCCACCTTCCACCAGACCCCTCCTGAGCCTCAGCCAAGGCTTCCTTGTCCCCCATGCCTCCTCCAGCCTCCACTTCCCCCAGATCACCCTTTCCTTGAACATCATTAATGTCATTGTCCTTATAGAGCGGGTGGGAGGGGAGGACTCCAAGACTGGGGCTGACATGTTGGTCTCTGCCTTTGTTTTTTGTTTTTTTTTTTTTTGGAGGTGGAACCAGGGCCTTTTGTGTGCCTGGCAAGTACTCTACCACCGAGCTACATCCCCAGCCTCTTTTCCTTACGTTGCCCAGGGTAGCTTCAGACTTACAATCCTCCTGCCTCAGCCTCCTGAGTAGCTGGGATTATAGGGGTGCACCACTGCAGCACCCTTCAGCCATGTCTTGAACAAGCATGGCTGAGGGTTTTGTGAACACTGTCTCTGACTTCTCACAACTGGCTTGTGTTGTACCAACTATTACAAACTCCACTTAACAGATGAAGAAACGTTCTCAGACAGGAGTACTTACTGAGGCATTCCTGAATGGTACCGCTGGGATTTATACCCACGTCTGCCTTATATCAGGGGAGCTGCGGGTGACCAGACTCGGTGCCCACCCCTCTGCCAGGCCCGGAGCTCCTGCCCCACCCCCATCCCAACTCAGGCTTTCTTCTCACTCCCAGGGTGAGTCACCGGCTCCAGAGCTTCTTCGGTGGGACTGTGATGGGTGAGTCGGGCATGAAAACTGTGGAGGACGTGGGGAGCCCCCTCAAATATGAATTCCAGGTAAGAGGACCTCTCGGAAAGGAGCCGGGGGTTTGTTCTGCATCTGGGGTCAGACAGTGACAGGTGGTTTTTCAGAAGTCAGTAACCATGACACCTCTTGTGCCCATAGGTGAGCCCTGTTGGGGAGGGGCTGGCTACCCTGGGGACCCTGGTCCTAGGTCTGGAATGGCCCTACGAAGTCGCCAATGGCAAGTGGCTACTGTACCCCACGGAGATCACCATTCATGGCAATGGGTCCTGGCCCTGCCATCCTCCTGGAGACCTAGTCAACCCCCTCAACCTCACTCTCTCTGTAAGTTCCCCATCAGGGTGCTTCATATGCATCTCATTTGCATTGTGTCTCATTTGCATGCCGTGGGGCAGAAAGGCCAGTGTCTTTCTGTCCCTCCTTTCATGCCCTTTGGGAATCTGACTTTCCCCCTGCCCTTGTCCCCTTCTGCTCCTGTTCCCAGTTCTTCCTCTGCCTTCCCAGCAAATCTCTTCCCCCTTCAGGGCCCCGAGAACAGGCCACAGCGCCGGCGGAGAGAGCTAGACCCTGGGGGAGACCAGGGCCCCCCACCCATCACTCTGGCTGCTGCCAAAAAAGCCAGGTCTGAGACTGCACTGGTAAGTGGTCAGGTGAGGGCTGCAGAGTGTGAATGCCACCCACTGCATGGCACCCAAGGGTGCATGGAGGAAGGGGGCTGGAGACCCAGGCTGAGGAGGCCACGCTGGGCTCGTCCTTAGAGCCTTCAGCTGGGGAGATGCCTCTGCCCTCAGCGCCCCGCTCTGATGGGGGAGCATCTGAGCATGAACCGCAGCAGGGGTTCTTGCTGTGTCCAGTGACACCAGGGCAGAGAGCGGGAAGAGTGGGAGGCTGGGCTGGGGCGCCCCCTGTGGGATGGAGAAGGACAGGCCTCTGGGTGGTTCCGGGGATGGTTCTGGTGGTTATGGGATGGCGAGGGGGAGACGGGGACTTGGTTCATGTGCCAGGGACTGGCTTTGATATTATCCCTGTCCCTGGTGTCAGATAGGCTTGGCCCAGAGTGTGCAGTGGGAATGTGTCTTAGGGCAGCGGGAGAACGTGTGTGAGTGACAAGGCGAAGTCGGGCCCCTTTGGGTCACCCAGGGGTGAGACAAAGTCTCAGACTGGTGAAGGGTAAAACATGAAGAATTTGGGGACTCAGACCAGCTCCTGTCTTGTGTTCCCTGCGCACCTCAGAACTGTGCCACTGGCCGTGCCCGCTGTGTATGGCTGGAGTGCACCCTTCCGGATGCCGCCTTCACCACCAACGTGACTGTGAGGGCTCGAGTGTGGAACAGCACATTCATCGAGGTAGGTGTCAGCTGGAGGGAAAGAGCGGGGCCAGGAGGGTCCTGTGACTCCGTGCTAGCCTTCTATGCCACCTGGCCCAAACTTCTGTGACCAGATTACAAATCTCTCTGGGTTTATGGGCCATCTGGCGTTCACAGTGTCAGTTCAGGCCCACTGTGTAGCCTAAAAACTGGTGAATGGACGTGGCCACGTGCTGAGAAATACTTCATATACAAAAGCAGGGCCCAGGCCAGACTCAGCCCAGGGGCCCAGCCCAGACTGTGACCTTCAGTGTGCCCTGTGGTGCTTCAGCACGGGCTGATGCTCCAGTGAGTGAGTGAGAGACGTGTGTGCTGACTCCGCCCTAGGGGCGTGCTGCTCAAGGCTGCTACGTGTGGGAGGGCAAGGGGCTGGGTGCTCAGAGTAGAGAGAGAGGCTCGGGGGGCTTCAACTGCTTCCTTTGACCACCCTGTCCCACCTCCAGGATTACAGAGACTTTGACCGAGTCAGGGTAGATGGCTGGGCCACTCTCTTCCTGCGAACCAGTGTCCCCTCCCTCAACATGGAGAACAAGACCACACTGGTAAGTGGGTGTGTTGAAGCAGTAGGCTCTGCAGGGGTGTGGGGCACAGGCCATCTTTGGAGAGCAGGTTGTCACCTTTCGCTCTATGCTTCTCTGCCTTGGATATGTTGGGCTTGTCTGAGGGCTTGTGTGACTGGATGCGCCCCAGAGGGGGAGCCGCAATACCCGTGCGACCCTGAGGAGCAGCCAGGCCGAGAGCCTGAGCTCATTTGGTCTGCACAGCGGCTCCAGGAAGAAGAGGGCTGGGGTCGTGTCTCTGTTTAGGGCTGGAGGAACAGGCCCCAAGAAATGGAGTGGCCTTCCCAAAGTGGCACTGCTTGTCAGGGGTGGCACCTGGGCACAGCTATGGGGAAGGACCAGGTTCAAAGGCCCTGCAGGGTCATGGTGCCCAGGAGATAAGCATAATGACTGTGCTGACAAGGGGGTGTCTCTGGTGCCCCCAGGCCAGCTCATGTGCGTGACTATACAAATGGCAGATAAGCAGTAGAGCTGTGTGGTGATACACATCTGTAATTCTAGCACTTGGGAGGCTGAAGCAGGCAGGTCACCGTGAGTCTGAGGCCAGACTGGGCTACATAGCAAGATCTCATCTCAAAAAAACTCAAAAAAACAAAAAAAACCCCAGTTAACTAAACAAACAAAAAAAGAGAGAAGCCCCTGGAAAACAATTGGCTTTATCAAGAGAACCAGGAGCCAGGCAGGGTGGTAAGACCTATAATCCCAGTTTCCTGGGAGTCTTGAAGCAGGAAGATTTCTCCAACCTGGGAGTCAGTCTTACCAAGGTGTCATTTCTTTCCAAATTATTCCAGCCTTAGTAGGATTCAAGAAACTTGTGGAAAAAATGCTTTCCAAACTTGATTCTAAGTTATATCTAGAAGAAATCACTAATAATTTTTGTGAAGAGGGTGTAAATGGAGATATATAGGTGGAATATATAGGAAACTGATTGGAGGGCTGCATAAATGCATTATTATACATTTTCTAAAATAAGTTACTGTGGTGTAAAAGAGGTATTGTAAGGGCCAGAAAGATCAATGAAACAAATGTAGTTTGATATAGACTCTATTTTTAATCAGTGGAGAAACATTATTAAGTAGGATTGAAAATAATGACAAATCTCTATCCTGCACCATAAACAAAAATACATGAGGTTAGATGAAATATTTAAATGTAGAATTAAATGTGTTCCAGGATTAAATACAGGGACTGATTTAAGAGTAACCTTTAGTTAGTTGAGCTTCATGGCACAGACCTGTAATTCTAGCACTCAGGGAGGCCCAGCAGAAGGATCAAAAGTTTAGGCTCACTTTGGGTGACGAAGCAACTTAGCAGGCCTCATCTCAAAATAAAAAATGGTCTAGGCCAAGCAAGGTGGTACACACCTGTCAGCCCAGCACTCAGGAGGGTGAGGCCGGGGTGGGCCAAGAATCTGAGGCCAGCCTGGGCTACATGGTGAGTTCCAGAGCAGCCTGGACTATGTAGTGAGACTCTTGAAAAATAAACAAACAAAAAACCCGATGGGGTTGTAGTTTAGTGTGAAGGTCCTAGGTTCAATCTCTAGTAGTTGGGGGTGGGGTGACCTTTAATTATTCAGAAAGTCAGTTACCTTATTAAAGGTCACAAATGTCACAAAGAAAAAATTGTACAAATTTGAGTATATGAAAATTTAAATCTGTTAGGTAAAGACATTAAAGGGACAGATACTGCTTTTTAAGTTTACAGAATATATGACAAAGTATTGGTATATATATATGTACATTTAAAGATAAAATATGTAAAGGAAGAGTATACATAAAATGAAATACAAAGTTTGTTTTTGTTTTTCCAGACAGCGACTTACTATGTATAGCCCAGGCTGGCTTTGAACTTACTTCATTCCTCCTGCCTCAGCCTCCCAGGCATGCACCAACACACCCTGGGAAATACAAGTGTTTGACTGATTCATTTATTTTTATTTTTATTTTTCTTGAGACAAGGCCTCATTGTTTAGGGTGGCCTTGAACTCACAGTGTAGTCCAGCCTGGCGTCATGGTGCCTCAGCCTCCCAAGGGCTAGATTTCAGGTGTGCACCACCGTGCCTGGCCCACAAGTTTAATTTATAAAGAAATAAAAGTAACAGAAACAAGATTTCCCCTGTCAGAATGGAGGAGACTAAAAAGAGTCATGCTGTCTGGTGCTGATGGATGGAGGGAAATGATATTGACTGGAGTCGAAATTGGTGGATTCCTTTTGGAGATGAATCTGTCGATACCCATTAAAATTTAAAGCACCCATTTCCTTTGCTCGAGCCCAGGATAGTCTTTCCTCAGGAGCTGATGAGACAAGTGGGCAAGGATAGATGTGCGGGGATATTGTACGGAGAGCGTTGTTGAGGAGGGCAGAGAGCTAGAGACGCTCTCAAGGTCTTTCAGAGAGAGACGGTTCCGTCCCACGTGGCAGTTTCGTGCCATCACAGCGGCCCCAGAAGAGGTTGGGTTGGCCTCTGTCAATGACGGGACAATAAGGGGATGATAATGACCCTGGGAGGAGGGGGCGGGCTGCAGGAGAGTGGGCAGAGGGTGATCCCGCAGTAGGGAATTCACACTTGAAAAAGAGATCAGGAAAATGCTTGTTTCTAGAGAATGAAATTCCTGGGAACCTTTTTCTTAGTATCAAACATTTCAGTAATACAGATGAACACAGAGAGGTGAAGTAACTTGCCCACCATCACACAGCCCATCAGTTGTGGTACTCGTCAGTAGTTTAGGGAACCCTCAGTCGGGTACCCACGCCCGACTGTATACAGAGCAGCTAGCTGGTCTGAGGCAGTGCCCAGGGAGCCAGGTCTGTATAGAGGAGAAGTAAGCAGAAGTCCTGTACTTACGGGTGTCCAGTGGGCAGGCCGGCTTTTTCTGGTCCTTGGCTGCCCCCTACTGGCAGGAGGTCAAACAGCAGGGCCTGCTGCACAGCTGGGAAGAGAAGGGCGCATAAGAGGGCTCTGAGACAGGGCGGGCGGACATACAGCTGAGAGGTTTTCTCTGGCCCCCAGTTCTCTGTGGACATCGACTCGGAGCTGGTGGAGGAGCTGCCAGCCGAGATAGAGCTGTGGCTGGTGCTGGTGTCCGTGAGCGCTGGGCTGCTACTGTTGGGGCTGATCATCCTCTTGCTATGGAAGGTTAGCACCCTAGCCCACCTTCGGGGACCTCCCACTCCCACTAGCCCATGCTCACTGACCCTCCCTTCATCCTGCGGCACCCCGTTCCTGTCCTCATTTCCATCACAACCCCTTGCCCCAGCTGCCAGTTCTCCCCTGCCTGGGTTAATGGGGCGACTGCAAGCTAGATTGGGGGACCCCAGGAGCTCTGGCATCTGGCCACACCCCCAGGCTGAGGCCGGGACCCAGGCCTCAAGGCTGCCCACCCCAAGCCCTGCCCCGAGTACTGCTGGCCGGGACACCCAGGGCCCCTGATGGCGCCTCCCACCTCCTCCCTCCAGTGCGGCTTCTTCAAGCGAGCCCGCACTCGCGCCCTGTATGAAGCCAAGAGGCAGAAGGCGGAGATGAAGAGCCAGCCATCAGAGACGGAGAGGCTGACCGACGACTACTGAGGGCACCGGGTAAAGCGGCCTGCGGGCCCAGCTCCCCATGCCTGCAAGCCGGCGGAGCCTCTGACGCTGTCCTGTCTGCTCCTCTTCCTGTAGAGGCCAGCTGTGGCCCCCCTGTCCTCACCACCATGAGGGCAGGCTGCTCTGCCTGACTCCTGTCCCCCGGGTCTGGCTGTCATGGCCTTGGACCCAGGGTGTGCCATAAGACCCTCCCCAATGATCACTTTCCTTCCTGGGAACTGGAAAAATTCACAGCCAAGGACAGGCCCATCTCGGCAGCACTGGACTTGTCCAGAATGATCCTCTACT
This sequence comes from Petromus typicus, assembly GCA_004026965.1. Classification (NCBI taxonomy): domain Eukaryota; kingdom Metazoa; phylum Chordata; class Mammalia; order Rodentia; family Petromuridae; genus Petromus; species Petromus typicus. The sequence continues at coordinate 37,940 of PVIR01005205.1, forward strand.
CACACCCCTCCCCAGGGAGGGGGCAAGTCGCACTGTCCCTCCCGAGCACCCTCTCCACACCCAGTCCAGGGCAACCCTTCCCTTCCTGGCCACGCCACCCTGGTCTCTCAGCTGCCTTGCATCTCCATCTCCCTGTCCTCTCCTCTCCGCCTCCCTCACCTCCTCTTTCCTCTGGGCCTGTGGTGGGGACGCTTGTCCCTGTGTCTGCCTCAGTGTGGGGAGACGGGGAGTCCTGGCTTTAGGGCTGGTCAGGGAGGACGCTGGGCACCCGCCCTGTCGGAGGCGGGATGCTGATATGCCGTTTCTCCTTCCAACTCCAGTGTGACTTCTTCAAGCGGACCCGCTACTACCGGATCATGCCCAAGTACCACGCAGTGCGCATCCGGGAGGAAGAGCGCTACCCACCTCCAGGGAGCACTGTGCCCACCAAGAAACACTGGGTCACCAGCTGGCAGACCCGGGATCGATACTACTGACGTCCTCCTGCCCCACCATCTCCCCACATCCCCTTCCCCCTATTTATCGTTAAGTTATGCCTCTGATAGCCCACAGGGGGCACTGCTGCTGGCCATCTTCCTGCAGGACTTGCTGTGCCAGCACACTGCCTGGTGTCTGGGTGCACGGGGGGCTTATTGTTCCTGGCCTGTGTTTGTGCAACACAGATGATGCACAGCCATGCTACGTGCCAGCCTCTGCCCGTGCCAAACCAAGGGCCTCTGCCAAAGCAGAAGGAAAAGTCCCCCCTGTGGCGACCCCCCCCCACACACACACTGGGTCCACCCTGAGCCATAGCACTGGACCGACATTGCTGCTGGGATAAACTACTGACAGAGCCCAGCTGCGGCTCCTCAGGCCCTGCAAGGTGTAGCTGGGGACCCACCGAGGGCTGCCCAGGGCCATCTGCAAGACCTGCCTGCTTATTACACGGAGCAAATAAGCCAGAAAGTGGGTCCCAGAAAGACTTTCTTCCATGACTTCGTGACATCTTTCTCCTGGGCCCTGGCCCAAACTAGCAGGAAACACAGCCCAAAGGGACAGAAAAACAGCCGGAGAGTCCAGATAGGCCTCTCTGGGATTGCCCCGGAGCACGGTGGAAGCCTCCGGGGAGCAGGGCACCAGCCCTGGGCCAAGCAGACACTGTAGGATGAGGACATACCAGTTCCCACCCACTCCTTCCACTCCAGCCTCAAAAGCACCTGGAGACCCCGAAAAACGTCAGAAGGAGCGACACTTGAATGTAGGGCAGGAACAGAGACCTGTCCCCAGCCCAGCTGGCCAGGCCCCTCTGTGTCTCCACTGACCATGGAATGGGGCCTCAGGGTGGCACTCTTGGCTCTCCTTGGCTTTCACAGTCACCCTGGCTGCCCCTTCCTCATGGGCTGTGTCAGGCCCATAGCAGTTGAGGCTGCTCCCCAGTACCTCCTCTGGCTACCCCAGCCCTCCATGGTACTGTAGCAGGGGGGCTTCCGCCCCCCTTGTGCCTTCTTTGTATACAGGCTTCTCACGGCAACCAATAAACAACTCCTAGTTTGTACCTCTGCCTCTGCCCTGCACACCCCAGGCCACGGCAGCCCATGTCATCCGAACTGGTGGTGACATCACCCAGCCAAGCCCTCGCCAACTAAGCCTGGCGCTGGGGTCTCCAAGGCTTGGGGGCAATACCAGGCCCCACTCCTGAGACCCTAAAGTTAAGAAACAGATGAATCCTCACTGGGTGGCATCTACCATGGCCTCAGGTAGCCCTGGTCAGTGTGGAGGGAGGCTGGGTGCAGGGACAGACAGAGCCCTCGGCCAGTCCTGCTCTGCTGCCTCTGTTCGGTGTCACCGTGCCTGGGCACCCCATGAAGGCATCGGAAGGTGAACAAGGGACCCATGAGCTCTACACTTCTGGAAGCTCCCAGGCATGTGGGTACTGGGCTTAGGTAACTACGTTGGGTGAGCACCTCCTTTTGTACCTGATTTCCTGGGATTCTTGATGAGCTTTCCCATAGGTGCTGAGACTCTCGCCTCCACACAGTGAATAGGGCAAGCCCTCCCTCCCTCCCCACCCGGATCGTTTGTCCCAAATTGTGCAAGTCCTCCCTTTAGTTTTCCCCGAGGCTGGGATGGGGTGTAGCTCGGTGGCAGAGCATTTCCCCAGCGTGTACAAGGCTGGTTTCAATCCCCAGCACTAGGGAGGGAGAAAGGAATTTTCCCCAAGGCTGTGGCCTCTAGCAAGACTTCATTGATGGCTGCAAACATTGCCCAGAGGAGCACAGAGCCAAATCTCCGGGTTAGCCACTCCCACATGCCCTGGACCTACACTCCCCGGAGTTCCACGTATCTACCTGGAAGTCTTCCAGTCTCAGCCCTGGCAGATGTCTGCCCGCGAGCAGGGCCCAGCATGACAGAATCCTGAGCTCCTTGCTCCCTCACTTTCTGCACTGGGATCTGCCCATTCCCAGGATGACTGAAAGGGATGCCCAACCCGAGCCCCCCACCCAGAGCTGCCAAGCTCTCAGAACCCTATGATCAGGAGCCTTGTTTTCCAGAATCTGGAATTCACTTATTTGTAAATAATAGCTCATATGGGGCACAAAAGCCTAGCCAGTCCTGTCCTTACAGCCATTTCCTGCTTAAATTACAGCAGGTTTATAAATGCTGTTCCTTGGGTAAGGACACACACGCCTGCGAATGTCATTTGCAGGATAGCTGCGCTACTCTTACATGAAAGAAATATAAGTAGCAGATATGCCACAAATGCCCACCACAAGAGAACCCTCTGTGCTGCTGTGCTACACTTCCTAAGCTCCTTGGAGTGGCAGCACTTCAACAACCCGGTCAAGGAGATTCATCGCCTTTTGTGAACTGCGGGGACGAAACTTCCGGGACCCTCAAGGTTGGACGAGGCCATGTGACTAATTTTGGCCAATAAGATTGGGCGGGGGGAGTGGCTTGCTTCTGGGCAGAAGCATTTATTTCACGGTGGGGGACACCCTCAGATTTCCTTCCTTTGACTCCGCAGCTGTGGTAGCTCCTGCTGAGAAAAGCTGTGGGTCTCTGAGAGGCCTCCACCAATCCACACTGTGCAAGGAATGAGAGAGGCGGGGATTGAGTTTTTGTCAGCTCACTAATTTACTCTGGCTTTTGCCTCCCCCCCCCATGCACGCGGCAGCCCATTCTGCAGAATTTTTATCCGAACACAGAGCCCACTTTACGGAAGTTCAGCTCTCGGGTGAGGTTTACAGACAATCTCTTGTGCTCCAACACCCAGCATCAGAGTCGTGGCCTTTTCCATATTAATGTCGAACAGTAATAGTAGTAGCTGCCCTTTGGAGGTGAGCACACGGCTTGCATTTTTGTATACCATGTCCCACGCCCTCCATCTGGCACTGAGGCCGCCAGCTTACCTAATTGCCAGCCCATCAGTGTTAGGGGTCTTCCTCAGAGTCTCTGGGGCATGTCTTCCTGCCAACCCCAATTCTTGTTTCACCCTGTTCTCTCTACTACGTGCCAGGCACCGTGCCCGGTGCAGGAGAGAGAGCAGTGACTAAGACACAGCCTGTGTGTTGCTGGAGCGTAAATTCCAGCGGGGACACAGATCCGTCAGCAGGAAAATGCTGCTGAGTTCAGTCAGCGCTCACAGCTTGCTAACACCAGGGACCTCAGGGCGCCAAGCAGCCCTGACCGGAAGCACGGACAGGTGACTTTCAGATACTACATTTAATCATAGCCAAAAGGCCGAGAAGCCAACGTGAATAGTTGACATTCACAAGAAGATATGATTCAAACAGCCAAGACGGCATTTACAAAAGTTTGGAGATTAGAAACGGGGTCCGGCCGCCAGGACGTGGGGCCGGAGAGAGAGGCCAGAGTAGCTCGTGGGACAGCGGGAAAGGCTCCATCGAGGAGTAGACGGGGGAAAAGTGATCAGATCCGTCACTGAGGACGATCCTCAAGTGTCGATTTTCCTGCTTATAAAGTAGGACTGATAATAGTACAATGGAACTGTCTTAAGATTTAAGTAAGACAGTGCATGCTCCCAGCGCCTGGCACCGGGACCATTGTTCATTCCCCTAGGAGTCCTTGAACGGAAATATGAAGCCTTGCAGTGTTGGCTACAGTCCCATTCGGTTAACTTATTTACATATGCAGCCGTCTCCCAAACTGACAAATGAAGTGATTGAGGGAGAAGCTGTGTCCTGATTCTGTCTATCTCCTCATCGCAGCACAAAAGTTAGCACACACTAAGGGCTTGCCAAGTGTGGGGCAAAGGGGTGAGTCGGGCTCCTGGCCCAAGATGGGACATACCGTATGCTACCACAAGATGGCGCGCGACCTTGCCCACAGAAGGGGCGGAGCCCCTTGGGGAGGGGATTCTCCTTCCTCCTCACCCCTCCCTACTGGACCTTGCTCTTACAAGCCTGGAGGCAGAGACGATCGATCACCTTCTCTGGGAGTCGCCCAAGATGCCCAACGTTTTCTATTTAATCACATGAACTAGATAATAAAAATGAAAGCATTTCCAAAATTAGCCCTGACTGTAGCAGCTCTAGTCGTAAAGGTTTTGACTGTTTTTCACTCGAAAAAGCAAAACGCCACCTTTTCCAGAATCACTAGGCCCTTTGTGGAAGCAAGTGGGTTGCATGCAGATCGGCACAGGCCTGCATTCTGGTTCCGAATTGGGCAGCTATTGAGTCTGGGTCAGTCATCCAGACTAGGAAGCTACAACACCGGGACAGGAGGGGGAGTCAGGACAGGTGAAGAAAGGAAAGGGGGATTCGATGAAAGCTTTCCTGACAAGTCGGGAAGGAAGGATTACAAGGCGCCAGCAGGTGAAAGACGCAAGAGCAAAGGAAAGGCGGGATGTGGCAGAAAGTGAAAGGCTGGCTTGCTCTGGGGAGGAAGCGGTTAACCCGAGGTTCGCCTCTCCAAGGCCAGAGAGGATTCAGCGTACCCAAGAGCGGCGTCGACTCGGCCTCGGAAAACAGGCCGGGAGCCAGCGAAGAGAGGGTTAAGAAGGCGGGCCTGGAGGGAAGCCACGTGCCGGGGCGGACGGCTATTGGCTCTCCCAGAGTTGTTTGTGCGAGACCATTGGCACGGCCGGGGCGTTGAGGCGATCTGATTGGCTGGGCATCGGAGGGGTCGCCAGGGCAGGGACGGGAGGAGGCTGCTGGACTGAGTCTCCTGGCCAGAGTGGCCCGAGCGGGGCTCGATCTCTACCGACGCGGGGACAGCAGCCGAGCCGCGGGCGCCGACGCCATGCGCTGGATCCGGGCGCTGCTGAAGAACGCGTCCCTGGCAGGGGCGCCCAAGTACATCGAGCACTTCAGCAAGTTCTCCCCGTCCCCCTTGTCTATGAAGCAGTTTCTGGACTTTGGTATGGAGGGGTTGGAGGCGGCGCGAGAAGCGGGCCCCAAAAGGAGGGGGTCGATCCAGAGAGAGGCCTTGAGTGGCAGGGAAGCCAAGTGAGCAGGCAGGAAGGAGTTAACGGGCAGGCAGGGCCAGTCTAGCCCTGAACGGGTTACGGGTGCCCCTGGGGACGCTGTCTCCTGGGCTTGTTGACAGAAAGAGGGTGCTGGGTGGGAGGCTCCAGGAGTACTCCCCCGATCCGGAGGGCAAGGGGCAGGCAGGCGGGATGTCTGGGCAGGAAGGGAGCTGGATCCCATTCGGGCGTAAAGAGCTAATGGGGGCTGTGCTGGGGACTCTAAGAGTAAGAACAGAGAGAAAATAGAGGAGCTGTGGGTGGGAAGAACAAGGTGGGGTTGGGAGAAGGAGACCTGGGCTGGACCTATGAGTAAGATCCTCTGGGCAGAGCAAGAGAGAAAGGCCAGGGCAGCTAGGGAAGGTGGTTCTGCCAGCAGGAGCCAACACCACTGCCTGGCTTTCCTCTACCCGGTCCAGCTCCCCCGTGGGCAAGGACACTTGAAGATCAAATCTGTTCTAGCCTGGCACCCTGTCCCCACTACCCTGACTGTGAGATGGTCAGGCTTCTTGGCCCCTCCCTCAGCCGCCCCCAGGTCCCTGGGTCACGATTATCCCACTACCAGTATTCTAGAGGCGGCTCTGGGGCAAGAGGAGGGCGGTGCCCGTGTGGCGGCTGTTAGAGACATTGTGTGGGCCCTGTCAGTCTACAGGGTATTTCCACGGTGCCAGCTAGGGGTTGGGAAGGGTGTCCAGGTCTTTCAAGAGTTGAGTTGACAGGTGGCTGGCTTAGGTTACAGCTGCGTCACTGAGTATACATACAGAGCACGGAGGCAGTGACCAAGGTGAATGGCACCTGTGTCTTTCTGCCTCACCCTGTTTAAGTCTTGAGCTTTACCTACATAGGAAAGTCTCCTGCGCCTGCACCCGATCCCTAGCTCCCCACATACGGCCTCAGTTACGGAGCTGTCACAGCTGTGAGGGTCCAGTCTGCTTGTGAAGGGAGAGGGAAACTGAGGCTTTCAAAAAAATGGCGACATGCCCGGGTGACAGAGTTGGAAGCTCTGCTTCCTCAGGTGGCCCACTGGCTGAGGTCGCCATTTGTCTCGCAGATGGGCACTGATAGAGACAGCTTTCCAGTGGCACCCATCACCTCACCAGCCCCGGGAGGTGGCCTGGAAAGGGACAGTATTGAGTCCCTGCAGCCATAGAAGTCTACACATAGCTCCCCCAACTAAGGCTCAGCCCCAGGAGGGTGGCAGGCACCCAAACACCCGTGCCCCCTGGTCAGCCCAGAACGAGTCCTGCGGGGAGGGAAGGAGAGAGGGGTCTCTGTTGCCTAGGGCTCCCGGCTGAGGGCTCACGCTGTCTCCCCTTCCAGGGTCCAGCAATGCCTGTGAGAAGACTTCCTTCACCTTCCTCCGGCAGGAGCTGCCTGTACGCCTGGCCAACATCATGAAAGAAATCAACTTGCTTCCCGACCGGGTGCTCAGCACGCCCTCCGTGCAGCTGGTTCAGAGCTGGTGAGACCCGCGCCGCTCTGCTGCTCCATCCCTGGGCTTGGGGTGGAGTCCCCATGCCCCTAGCATGGGTGGGACCTCCAAGAAGCTGAGAGTCACCCAGGACACGTGGGGATCTGGGCCAGAGCAGGGACGAAGGCCAGGTCCGCAGGCCCTGTGTCTGTGAGACAGGCCTCCTCTCACCACACTCCCTGCTGTGGGAGCCCAGGACCCACCTAGGAAGTCAGATTTCCCAGTTGGATCCCCAAGGCTGCTGCGCCCTGGGCCGCTCAGACAGTGTTTACTTAGGATAACTTTTTGGGAAGCAGAAAAGCAAAGAAGAGAATCTTAGAACAAAGGACATCGTCCAGGCCACACGTCTGACTGTTTTGAATGTTGGAAACACTCAGAGAGACACAGGATGCACACTGCCCCCAGAGCACTGTGGAGGGCAAAGACCACGCGTTTATTGCAGGTAGCTGTTGCAGGAGCAGGGAGCCTCGGGAAAGTTCACACGGGAGCACTGTCCAGGGTTAAGTAATGGATGAGGTCAGCCAAGGGCCTGTCACGCGGAGCGTAAACAAGGGAGCCCCATCCCTGGCTGTGCTGCCGGCGGGTCATCAGCAGACTCTGGTGATGCCTGGCAGAGTCCTGTTTTCATGACTTGCTGTGTGGGACGACTGGTCTCCACTCAGATTCAGGAGTGCATTTGTCCCCTCTGAGCCCAGCACCGTGCTCTGTGGAACAGCAGCAACTGTCCTCAGGAACTCCTGAGCTCCAGGGAGAGGAAATGGGGAGCAAAGGGCAGCCCAGACAGTTAGTACTATTTAAAGGAATGTCAGCTCTAAGGTCATATGGTTTGCTTCCTCCCCACCCCACCCCTCACTGCACAAGTGCAACCTTTGCTGTGACACTCGACATCGGACCCAAAACCATAGATGGAGTGAGACATCGGAGACTGCACACCCTTAATCCCGCCACTCTAGGAAGCTGAGGCAGGAGGATCCCAAGTTCCAGTTCAACCCAGGCAGCTTAGCAGCTCAGCAAGGCTTTGTCTCATGATAAAAAATAGAAAGGGCTGGAGACCCTGTGTCCCATCCCCATGTAGAACGAGAGGCCACTGGGGACTTGCTCTTTGGATGGCAGCTTGATGGGGAACGAGCTCTGGAAGCAGGGTCGGGAACAGAAACGGAGTCTGAACTTCATGTCACCCAACCAGGTCACCCCTCATAGTGCCGCAGACCTCTGTGCCAACTGGCAGGTGCCCCTCCCCCGGGGTGGCAGAGTGGGGAGTGTCACCTGTTCTCCCTGGCTGTGTCCAGCCCTCTGACCTGGCTGCTACTCCAGGACCCGCTTCTCAGCCTCCTTACTGGATGCAATGGCCCTGGGACAGTCAGGGATTTTGAAGCAGGGCCAGGGCACTGACCCCCGGGTGCCTGCACAGCCCCTTCCTCAAGTCGTGACACGCGTGAGGCCCAAAGGCTGGAAGACAGGTGCAACAACTGCAGCAGCCAGTGCAGCCGCTGGGGCTAATAAGGCGTCGCCTTGCGGAAGCAGTCACAGCTACTGCGAGTCTCCAGTGCCACAGGCTTCGCTGGAGCAGGAGACGGGAGGGCGACAGGAGGGACTTGCTGGGGGCAGGTGGTGTGTTCACAGCACTGGCAGCCGGCTAGGATTATGGAGGTGGTGAAAGGGGAGGGTCCACAAGAGAAGAGGAGGCACTTGGGCCCCCCCAGCCTAAGTGTGCGAGACAGGAGTCAGGCCTCGCCTCTGGAGAGCAGCAGGCATAGCAGTGCAGTGGTGACTGCCAGTCCTCAGCCGGCTTCCCCTTGGCCGGGGACAGGGTCTGGGCCGTCACCATCAGTGAAGAATTCCTGGCCCCAAGTAGACCTGATACACTATTTCCAGACGAAGCTTCCACTTCCTGCAGTCCAGGATACAGAGGTCTGCAGCTGCCACCTTTCAATGGCCTTGCTGGGGAAACTGACTACTGTCAGCACATCCTGCTGCACTGGGCCCCATGTGTCAGTGACTATAGGACCGGGGCCCCCTTCTGCCCTTGAAATTCACTGGGCAGCCCTGCCGCCAGGCTCTGAGAGTCTGATCTGCCCACCTCCAGCACTGGCCAGCACAGTGCCCATTGCTGCCCTCTGAGGTACCTCTTTCTAGGGCATGGGGAACATGACATGGTTTAGCGGGTGCTGGAGGTCGGCTGGGGCTCAGGAGTCTCCTTCAGCTGGTGACAGTCTCTGAGCCACTAACCTGTTAAGAGCAAGCACCAACGAGCTCTCAGTGTGTTGGACACCATGCTAAAGATCAAGGGTTGTTTTGTTTTGTTTATTGAGACAGGGTCTCACTTTGTAGCTTAGGCTGGCCCTGAGCTCATTGTGTAGCCCAGGCAAACCTCGAACTCGCAGCAATCCTCCTGCTTCTGCTTCCTGTGTGCTGGGATTACAGGATTACAATGCCTGGCCTTATGGTATGTGGTACCAGGGATTGAACTCAGGACTTTGCTCTTGCCAAGCAGATGTCAGAACAACTGAGTTAAATCCCCGGCCTCCCCTTTTTAACATTTTTCTTCTGTTTGGTACCAGGGATCAAACTCAGACCCTTTGCTTCCAAGATAGGTGTAGTACCACTAGAGCTAAATCCCCCGCAAGATCAAGTTTTTAAAAGCCTGTTTTCCTAATGAAAAACTCAGGCCCAGAGAGGTTCCATGAGTGATCCAGTGCCACACAACTTGACTGGGGGACAAGGACTGAGGCCTGGCAGAGCTGCTCCAAGCTGGTCTTCCCCCTTCTTTTCTGTTGTCTTAGCAAGAGATGGAAGGACCTCCGCTGAGGGACAGATGGGTGTGGAGCACATTGTGAGGGAAGAGACTCCTCACGGGGTCTGGGCTGCGGTTTCCTGGTCCTATTGCTTTCCTCAGCCTGAGACTGTCAGGTTCTGAAGCGAAGGTGCTCAAAGGGGACCTTGCACAGCTTCCTGGATTGTCAGGGAGACTGTGCAGACACCATGGCAGGGAGGAACTGCAGCTGTGCCCAGCCCCAGCTCTGTGTGGTGCCTGCAGCAGGAACAGAACAGAGCAAGGCCCTGCTAGAGGTGTCAGGGACCGTGGCCCAGCCCACAGCTGAGCCTGTGTCCCTCCTGCCTTCCCCAGGTATGTGCAGAGCCTGCTGGACATCATGGAATTCCTGGACAAGGACCCTGAGGACCACCGCACTCTGAATCAGTGAGGCCCTGTGGGGCAGGAGGCAGCTGGGGTCACAGCCCCAGGGGCAGGCTGGGAAGCCAAGCAACAAAGGGCTCGGGGCGAAGGCCCTGGGTTCAACCCCAGGAGAGGAAAATCAATGGGAGACTCAGGGCTGGAGCGGGGCAGAGTGAACATCTGGCTTCCCTGCAGGTTCACAGAGGCCCTGGTCACTATCCGGAACCGGCACAATGACGTGGTACCCACCATGGCCCAGGGCGTGCTGGAGTACAAGGACACCTATGGCGATGACCCAGTCTCCAACCAGAACATCCAGTACTTCCTGGACCGCTTCTACCTCAGCCGCATCTCCATCCGCATGCTCATCAACCAGCACAGTGGGTTGGGCCGGGGGGAGGGGTGTGTCCCGAAGTGAGAGGTGACCTCCAAATGTTCTCTTTTGGAGTTATTTGAGCAGGAGGAGCTCACTTGTGTGGGCTCAGGCTCAGCTGTGGCCCAGCCAGTAGCACCTGCCTTCTTCCCATAGCGCTCATCTTTGAAGGCAGCACCAACCCAGCCCACCCCAAGCACATCGGCAGCATTGACCCCAATTGCAATGTGTCGGAGGTGGTGAAAGGTGAGCCCCGGCTCTGGCCCTCGGAGGAGCCCGGAGCTGCCCTGTCCCCGGGTGACCCACCCATATCCCCAGGGGCTCAATGGTCAGTACTGGGGATGCCTGTCAGGTAAGTGCCCTCCCTGAGCCCTGAGTGGCCCATCTCCTCTCAGATGCCTATGACATGGCCAAGCTCCTGTGCGACAAGTATTACATGGCCTCGCCTGACCTGGAGATCCAGGAGGTGAATGGTGAGCATCGGGCATGGCCTGTGTGTCTGTCTCACGGGGTGGGGATGCAGGAGACCAAGGTGAGATTTGAGTGAGGGAGCCAGCGGCTTTCTAGTGTAGGGAGCACTATGCTACAGGACTACAGAGGTTATTAACTCACTGGGCAAATCAGGTGTGGGAGGGCACACCTGTAATCCTAACACTCGGAGGCTGGGGCTCCATAGTGAGAAGCAGCCTCAAAAAAAAAAAAAAATCCTTAACTTATTGGGAAGCTGCTTATTAAATATTTGGTAAATATTTATTGTAAATAGGACTCCCTAAGTCGGGTTCCCATTAAGGGTTACCTTCTTGGTACTGGGAATGTTGGGGGAGGAGGTCTTTAACCAGGAGCAGCAGGTAAATAAAGGAGATCCCTGCAAGTCTGGATGACAGGAGGGCAGTAAAATAGATAAGGGACAGTGAGCAGGGGGCTGTGAGGGCGGCGTCAGTTTGGCTGCCTTCCCAGAGCCCAGGTCGAACTGGCTGCGTGAAGATTGGTTTCCCCACAGCCAGCCCTGCCCGGGGTGCTGGCGTGAGTGGTCACAGCTGTCCCTGTTCCCAAGGCTCACTGAGGCCCAGAGGTGAACATGTCGCCTCTCCGGTCACTGCTGTTCCACCCGAGGGAGGCTGAGGAGTCAGTCTCGCTGGGCAGCCATGTGCCACAGGGAGGGGTCTGTCGCTAAAGGAGTGGAGGAGCGGACAAGTCGACCCTGGCTGTTCATTTCTGTCCTTGGTCTTGACTCCCGCAGCCGCCAACACCACACAGCCCATCCACATGGTCTACGTCCCCTCCCACTTGTACCACATGCTCTTCGAGCTCTTCAAGGTGAGGAGGCCAGGCAGGCCCTGTGAGCAGGTGTGGGGTCAGCCTTTCGCAGGGCACCGTCAGGGCTGGTCTTTTCTCTCAGCGTGTCCCTCATTCCCTCCCAGAATGCCATGCGGGCCACTGTGGAGAGCCACGAGTCCAGCCTCGTTCTCCCCCCTATCAAGGTCATGGTGGCTCTGGGCGAGGAAGATTTGTCCATCAAAGTATGTGACCCTGGGACATGGGACGGGGTAGACAGTGGGCCAGGCAAGGGGGTCAGGGTGGGACTCTGACCTGTCCCCTGTCCCCTAGATGAGTGACCGAGGTGGGGGTGTCCCTTTGAGGAAGATCGAACGTCTCTTCAGCTACATGTACTCCACGGCCCCTATGCCCCAGCCCGGCACTGGGGGCACCCCGCTGGTGAGACGCTTCGCCCATCCCACCATCCCCACTGGCTGCCTCTGTCTTCCGTCTCTGTGTCTTCTTCCCTCTCATCCTGCCCTTGCCTGTGCATGGCCTCCATGCATGTCTATCTGCCCCCCTCCATACTCCCACAGTTCTTGTCTTTTTGGTGGTGTTATCCAGCGTGGTGACATTTCCCTGTCCCTCCTGTGCAGCGGACAGGTCCAGGCTTGGGGACTGGGGCTCAGAGGAGCCTGTGACCGTCTCCCTGCCTGGCCTTCATGCCCCATCGCTGTCTTCTCTCTCAGCCGCTCCCCATTTACCTCAGGGCCTTCTCTCCTTTGTGTCCCTGCCACACCCCAGTACCGGGACCCCTTCATGGCCCCACTCCGCCCCTCTCATCCGCCTGAACCAAAGAGGGTGCCAAATCATCCCCCCCCCCCCACGCAGGCTGGCTTCGGTTACGGGCTGCCCATTTCCCGCCTGTATGCCAAGTACTTCCAGGGGGACCTGCAGCTCTTCTCCATGGAGGGCTTCGGGACTGACGCCGTCATCTATCTCAAGGTGAGGCCGCTGGGCAGGGTGTGCTGGGGGACCGGCCCCCATGAGGTCACCTGTCCTTCTCACTACCTTTTCCTGGGTCCAGGCTCAGAATCTGAGCAAAGCCACAGTTCTTGGACATGCAGCTCCAGTCGCAGAGTGTGGCAGGGACTTCCAGGGGGTCTGTTAGACCGGGCAGGAAAGGGGAGCGTGGGGATCTCCTTATTCCCTGCGGACCTGGCGTGGTGACCCAGAGAGCCACAATCTTCCCCCTCACCTTCCTCCCCACCCTCAGAGGACATAGCTCCTTGAGTGGGCAGGAGCAGGGCACAGAACGGATAGACCTGGCGTGGGCCTCAGACACTTCCTGGTATGAGTGTGATGAGGAGTACACGGGCTCGGGACATGGATCACTGCCCTTGCCCCTCCAGGCCCTGTCCACTGACTCGGTTGAGCGCCTGCCTGTCTACAACAAGTCTGCCTGGCGCCACTACCAGACCATCCAGGAGGCCGGTGACTGGTGTGTGCCCAGCACGGAGCCCAAGAACACGTCCACATACCGGGTCAGCTAGGGGCCACCCGTGCCCACACGTCAGAGGGTAGACTGCTGTCTCTGGGTCTGGCCACCACGAGGACCCTTCCCATCCCTACCCCCCACTGCCAGCAGACAGAGGTGGTTCTGTCTCTGCGGAAGTCACTGCGGTGATGAGTCTGTGGTGGTCCCTAAGTGCCAATCTGTCTCCATGGAGATGCCTGGGTGGTCTCCCTGGGGCCTCGTCTGAGGGCCACACCCTGACAGGAAGCCTGATGCCCTGTCCATGGCAGTCACCCTCCTGGCAGGGGCTCCAGGTCCCTTCACTACCCGCCACAGCCCTGGTCTTCAAGTGGATGCCCTGCCTGCCCTACTCCTCACTGTTAGGGCACACTGCCCTGTCTGTTATCGGTGTCAGGAAGGGTCCAGGTGCCCCCAGCTCAGAGTGGGCAAGAAAGAGGGTGTACTTGGCCCCGGGTCGGGGAACTGGTCATGGACTTCCTCCCTTCACTGGGCATTAAGATCAGAGTTGGTAGGCAGGATGGGCACGGCTCTTACCAAGACTCACCAAACAGAGAGGAACCCAAGAAGAGCCAGAGGTCACCTCCCAGCCAAGCACCTGAGGGTGACCTTGGCCTTGGTGGCAGTGCCCCCCACGCCCTTGCCCAGCATGTCCGCACAGGCACGGCCCTGCCTGCCACCACACACCCAGTCTGTCCTGCCTGAGCTCCAGATCCGGGGCCCACTGTGCCCCCAGGACACTCTGTACATAGCTAGTTTTGTAACCCCAGGTGCCCTCCCTTCCCCCCAGCATCGGGAGGTGAAAGCTGTGTACACCTCCTGGTGGCTGTGACAGTGACATCCACAGTAAAGAAAGTAAAGGAGATCATGGCCTGGTTGCACTGCTGGAGGAGGGAACCTGCACATACAACACACACACACATGCGTGCAAGTAGCCTGTAGGGCCTGTGACCAACACATGGACCATTTGGGACACTGCCTGGCTCAGGACCTGCCTGGCATATGCCATGGCATAGTGCCAGGCAGATCCACACACCAGGACGGCTGACCGCCCAGCACCCGGGCACTGGCCTGTTGCCATCACTCAGAGCCTCCCCCCCCCAACTGGGACAGACAGAAATGTCACTGGCACATCATAAGTGTTTATTGAGAGAAACTGAGGACCACCTCCCCCCTCACATGCAGGTGGGCACCCACCATGGCTCCTGACCGACCTCCCCACCAGGCCCGAGGCTGCCAGAGCTCCGAATCTGGTGTCCCTCTGAGTCCCTCTCTCAGCACAGATGGCCAAGGGGAAGAAAGGGCTGACGCAGGGACAGAGCGTGGCCCTGAGCTGCAGCCCCGGGCAGGAGCAAGTGTGTCCGCATGCAAAGGTCTGTCCACCCCTCCTGCATGTGGGAGGGGTGGACAGAGCTCCAGTCAAAAGCCCCTGGGCCCCACAGTGGCTGACATTTCCCAGAAGGGGCTGGCAGCCAGCCAGCATGGCCCTGGGCTCTGTCTCCGGCCATCTAAAAGGTGCAGATGCTATCCCCAGGCCTCTGGTAAGCTCTACCCCCTGCTATGAGCCAGAGCCCACACTGAGGCTCAGCACGGTCAGGGCAGATGACGGCCAGCTGCTGAATCCCTCCCACCCACAGCTCCTGGGTGACACCCCAGATTTTGCCTGGAATGACACAGGTGGGGAGGAGGCCTGTCTGTCCCTGCCAGCTCCCACACGTGCTATGTCCCCAGTCATACTCAGGAGAAAAGAGAGAAGCCGGACCTGGCCAAAGACCCAATGCTGAGCAGCCCTTCCGGGAGAGCAGACGTGGGGGGGCACTGTCCCACTCACAGGGACCTGCAGGCCTGGGAAGGGGTCTCCAGCCTCCTGTCCCCCTGCGGAAGTCCTCCCAGAGGCTGTGCTTCCCTGTGCGGCTCTCTGCTGTCCCGGGAGGAGCTGACTGGGGTCTATCCCGAGTGCAGCACCCACCCAACCCTGCAGCCCCTCAGGAGACAGCTGTGTCGCCTAGCCCTGCCGAGATGCCCCGGCCTGTCACGAGACCCCAGGGAGAGACAAGCAAGCACTCCAGCTCATTTCTAGCCCAGCAGGCCTGGCCGGGCAGAGTCAGCTGGACCTGTGGGCACCCAGACTCGCTTTGCCTGGGTCCCTGTGCCTATTCCCTTCCTCTGCTTCCCCAGGAACTCTGTGCCAAACAAGTCCTGGAAATCAGGTTTATTTCTGGCCCTCTTCCTAGGGTTTCCCTCTGGGGGACTCTGGGTCCAGGTGGGAGAGGGGCGTGTACCCAGGTGTGTGGGCCAGGCCAGCCCAAGCCTGGCACAGGCCCAGCCTCCCTGGTGAGGCCTGTGCCTGCTGAGTGAACTGGGGCTGCTGTGCCCAGTGCTGTGTGCCCTGCCCTCCCCTAGCTCTTCTTGGCTTCCTGTTCACGCCGCCGGAGCTTGTCCCGCTGCCGTGCCGCCTTCTCCTGAGCCTTGCGCTCCTTCTCCGCAGCCACCGCCAGCTCCTTCAGCTTCCGCTTCACCAAGGCCCGGTCATGCGCATTGCTGAGGCCCAGGCTCTGGGAAGGAATCAGGGTGGGGAGGGAAGCTCAGCGGAACCCCCAGCCAGCACAGCCACACTGGCTCCCTCCTGCCACCAGAGCCCCCTGCAGAGCCCTGGGTCCACCTGGAAGTGTGGACGCCTCCACCTTTGCCTTGCCCAGATCTGGAAGGTGAGCGATTGAGCAGGAGACCCGCCAGGAAGTGCATCAGAGATCAGAGGCCTCCTCTGCCGATCTGTGACACACTACCATTGGCCCCTCAGGATGAGGCTCAGACAGTGGGACAAGGCCTTGCTCCCCACAGCTCTGAGAAACTCAGTCCTGAAGGACAAGGTCAACCTGGAGCGGAGCTCAGATGAAGTGAGAGTTGAGTCAGATTGGGGGCGCCCGTGAGAGGACAGAGACCTTGCCTAAAGGTCACAGGTCAGGGCGATGACTAGAGAGGAGGTGAAAGGTCAGCCAGAGATGCTGGCCATCGAGGGTCAGGATGACAGTCCGATCTTGGAGACTGCGTCAGTTCCTGCTGGGTGTGACCGTTCACTCTGACCTACCTTCAGTTTGCTTCCATCCAGCTGTAGCAACTGCGGCCCATCCACCTGCCGGGCAGCGAACTCGGCGGCGTACTGCTCCAGGCTGAGGCTCTGCAGCCACTGGCCCACCTGCTGGCTGGTCCAGTGCTGGACGGCGGGTAGGGGCTCATCCAGGAACTGGGCAGAGACTACAGGATGAGGGGACTTGGCCTGCGCACCGACTCCCTGGGTACCCCCAGCCAGCCCAGCTCACCTCGTCTGAAGACTGGGACAGGGTGTGGTAGGGGTAGGAGCACTTGACTTCCTCTTGAGGGCCGCTCGGAATCTTAGGGCTGCTGCTGGGCGGCGTGGAGTCGTCACTCAGGGTGGATTCCTGGGTGGGAAGGAGCGAGATCACCTCCAAGCCAAGGCACAACCCCCCTCTGACACACTGCATTAGATGGGGCTGAAGTCCTAGTCTAGGCACCAGAGTTGCTCAGCACCCTTGGGTATGAGCCAGGAGGGGAAGGACACAGACACAGGCCGTGGTGACTCATGCGAGGCGTCAGGACCTGGAGGCACCGTCCCCAGGACTCGGGGCCATAACCAAGCCAGACAGAACTTGGCAAGAGAAGCTGCTGCCTACAGGCAGCCTACGGGATTACCCCAGGCTGGGCTGCTAGCTTCCTGGCTGGTATGATGTCTTGATGGCCACTGTGTCCCCAGGCCCAGCTCAGAGGAGAGAAGAAAGTGAGGGACAGAGGAGGCGTCTCAGTGCATCCTGAGTAGATTCCTTCTCCCCAGACCCTCACCCCAGCCTCCGCTCCAAGAAAAGGACAGTCTCTGCCTCCCTGCCTCACTATTAAAGCAAAAACAAGTATTTGTACATTGCCGCCTGCTGGATGCACAGGCACAGATGAGCGTGCGCTGCCTCTGCTGAACTCAGAGGGTGGGTGGAGTAGCGGGTCTCTGAGTGGTTCTGTGGATGAACACGTGATTACAGGGAGGCCTAGACCCAGCCGGAAATACGTCCTCATGGCACTGGGGTCTAAGGGCCACTCTGGGGACAAGAAAGTCCCAGGCTTACCTGGGAGGCCGACTTCTTAGGGCTGAAGCCCTCGTGCTTTGGGGAGCAGGCTGGGGAAGTGGTGCTGCCTGAGGACGCCGAGCCCTTGCCACTGTCGGTGAACCAGGAAAAGGGCAGGAAGGGGGGACCGCTGGACCTCCCGGAGCCCTCCACCGACTCCCTGTGGAGAGAGTGTCCGCGTGGTGTGGGCACCCAGGTCAGGGGAGGCCGGGGCGGGCTGCCGGGGGCACCTCTCACCTGCTGCCCATGGACAGGCGGTTGCTGCCCTTCTCCTTCCGGCTCTTGCCAGTGGATGCCCGGCGGAGGGTGACCCTGTGGGAGGGACCAAAGTGGGCAGAGCTGCCCATGGTGCCACCCTCACCCCCGCAGCGCTGAGCCCTGTGTCCTCCACTTACCCCAGGTCCAGGAACTTCCGGCGAGTCTTTTTATCCAAGCTGATGGTGGGGCTGGCAGGCTCCGGAGGGCTGGCGTCCCGGCTGTCATCTTTTGAGGAGAGAAGGGAGGAAATATCCCCAGTGGTGGCTTGTGGGGGGATCGAGCGGTCCAAATTCTCTTGACTTAGAATTAGGCAATCTGGCCCCGGTGCCAACAAGCTGTGTGCCCTCGGGTATGTACATTACCTCTCTGAGCCCCTTTCACCCCAAACAGGAAGATAGCACCTAGCCCTTTTGTAGTACCTAATATGATGCTCAGGACAGCCTTTTACAAACTGAAGCCCTTCCCAAACTCAGAACACAGGGACCACTACTACTTACTGTTCTCTTTATCCTGGTTGTACCTCTCCCAAACCACACTCCTCAACAGGACAGTGTTCCTCCCTTCGCCCTTTTGCGACCTACAACCCAGCAGGGCCTGGCGCAGCTTGAGTCGCCCTTTCAAAGGAGCGCAGGGGCCCTGCAGTTCCGAGGCGGCCCAGCAGGGCGCGCCGCGCTTACCTTCGCTGTGTGGCTCCGCGCGCGGGTGGCGGCGCACGAAGCTAGGAGAGCTGTCGGAGGAGGGCGCCGAGCGTGGTGGTGAGCCCGAGGCAGCAGCCAGGCCCTCGTGGGACGCTGCGTTGTGCAGGGGCCGGTATCGCGCGAGCGGCGAGGGTGGCGGCTCGTCCTCGTCCAGGCTTCGGCGTAACCCCGGAGGCTCCAGGCAGAAAGAGCCGCCGGCTGGGGAGCCAGGGCTGGAGTGCAGAGGCGAGCGCAGCCGGTGCAGAGGGCTCCCGCAGCCATCGGTCACCTGGTGGGGACATCGGTTCTCTGTCCACTGCCCCTGAGACTAGTACTTCTGGGACCTTCTGGGGCCTGAAGGGTGGGTTTCCTCCTGTCCCAAGACTGGGATGAGGTCTACTTCCTTCATTAAGTAGAGTTAGATGTTACTGAGCCCTCCTGCCTCAGCTTCCTGTGTGGAAGGTAAGCTAATTCTTTCTTCAGAAACATGGCTTGGAGCCAGGGATTTAGCTCAGTGATTCAGGGCGTCTGCCTGGCAAGCGCGAGGTCCCAGGTTCGATCCCTAGTAAGTACATACCACAATGCCCTGGGCATGGTGGCTCATGCCTGTAATCCCAGCACTCAGAAGGCAGAGGCAGGAGGATTGCTGTGAATTCAAGGCTGACC
Organism: Petromus typicus; assembly: GCA_004026965.1. Classification (NCBI taxonomy): domain Eukaryota; kingdom Metazoa; phylum Chordata; class Mammalia; order Rodentia; family Petromuridae; genus Petromus; species Petromus typicus. Next base: position 56,948 of record PVIR01005205.1, read on the forward strand.
AGGGCTACATAGTGAGCTTGGGGCCAGTCTGAACTACAAAGCAAGACCCTGTCTAAAAAAAAAGAAAGAAAGAAAAAGAAATAAAAAGAAACACGCACACAACAAGGCATGGGCCAGAGTTTGGTAACATTGCTGTGCCAGATGCTTGCGGTAGAGATGACCCAGAATCTAGCGTGGGGGGACCACATGCTCATGAGTGTGTGTGTGCTCGCAATGTGTGCGTTGTCCCCACCTTGCCTCCGGGCCCATCGGAGCCTTCACCATCCTCCGCAGAGCTGGCGCTGTCCCGAAGGCGGGAGCGGGAGGGCCGGTGTCTCCGGCCCTTGGCCAGGAGCTGGGCCCGGGCCTTGTGTAAGCTGCTGTCCAGTCTGGCGGTCTCTGGCACAGCCAAGTCCAGGTCTGCAAACGGGATGAAGGGGCAGAGACCACAGTCTGGGGACAGGCCAGGGCAGCTCATGGGCACAGCACAGACCACTTGTGGGGAGCTCAAACCCCCATCTGGGTCCTACAGGCAGGAGTCCACAAGTGAGGGAGGGAGGGGGGACGGAGGCGGGGCGCACCTCCAGGCGGTGCTCTGAGCCCTAAGAGATGAGGCAGCACTGACCAGTGACCACGGCTGGGAGAGGTCGGGTCACTTGATGGAAGTTGTCAGCCCGAAGTAGCCTGAGATGGGAGCTGGCTGGTCTGACCCAGCAACTGGCCGCTGCTGTGGACACTGTCTTGCTGTGCCACACTCAGGTGGCATTCAGGTGGGCACCACTAAGCATGGGGCGAGGCTGCAGTTGAAGCAGGGTGGAGAGACCCTGCTGGTCAGCGGCAGTGGCAGGAGGAAGCCTCCAGGTTCTGAAGCCTGTCCCGTCCCTGCCATCTTGGGCTCTGTGGTCCTGAACTAAGCTCCGGCTGACGCCCCGGAAGTAGAGTAGGGGATCCCGCGGCCGGTGCACATTACCTGTCGGAGTGCTCACGTTCCCGTGCCCTGCGTGGAAATGACCTCACCGTGTACTGACCCCGACCGTGGCTCGGGGGTCTCGGAACTGAAAAACTTCTCCCTACCCTGTCCCACCCCCGCATGATCCACCTGTCCTATTTGTTCCCACTTGTCTGCAGATATCGCTGAAGTCTTCTTGGCTTAATATTTCCATCCCTGTCCCCTCCCCCGAGGGAACTTGGTCCATTGAAGGCCTCTAACCAGCCAAGGGAGATGACACACGCCTGTAATCCTCAGGAGGCTGAGGCAAGAAAACTGCAAGTGTGAGGCCTCGACAAGACCATCTCAAAAAACAAGCCCAAACCCGCCGTCTCTTTGAAGAGGCCCCTTCTCTCTTCTCCGGCTCACCAGGCAGATGTCTCTGAGCTACCTTCTCTGCTTCAGCCCCAGTTGGTAACTCTGTGTCCAACCACCCTCTTGACATCTGTGCCTAGATGCCAGTGATGCCCAAGTTGAAGCCTGGGCCTCTGCCTCCCCATGCCAGGAGGACAGCAGCCCCATCCTTCTGTGACTCAGGCCAAATCCTGGGCGCCATGCTGGACATCCTTCCCCTCAGCCTGGAGGCCAGGCTAGCAACACTTCCCGAGCCCTCCTTTCAAAATGTAACGAGGCACCCTGAGATCCTGAGATATTTCTGGGGAAGTGATAAGATGTTTGGGATTAAGTTTAAAATAATCCAGTGGAATTAGTGGGGGTGGAAGTGGGTAAAGAAGAAATGAGACGGCCCCAGGTCGGCGAGGCTGAGGTGGGTGACAGAACCCTGAGCTTGTCCCCTGCTGCTCCTGTGTGCGTCTGAAGTTCTCCAAGACACTCCTGCTACTGCGCTAGCCCACAGCTAGCAGTCATGTCCATACACGGGGCGGAGAACCCACAGCCTCCCGGCCCGAGTCAGCATCCTCTTGCTTCCGTGACTACGCAGAGCCTCCTGGCTGGTCCCCCTCCCCCTCCCTTCCCCACGCAGTCTATTTTCAATACAGCAGCAGTCAGGATGATCCTAATGCAGCGTGGCAGCCCTGTCACTGCCCAGCTCTGCCCCTCTGGTGACTCCCATCCCCTGTGGAGTCCGTTTTCCCAGTGGCCTCCCAGGCTTGTTCTGTGTCCCCCTCACCTCTCTGAGCTGCTGCTTCTTTCCGTCCCTGGACCACAGGGCCTTTGCACAAGCTCTTCTGTCTTCCTGAGGCTCCTGCCATGGATGCCTGTATGGTTTTCTTCTCCATCTCCTCAGGCCTTTGCTTAAATGAGGCCTTCTCTGAATTTCCAATTTCTAACACCTTCCAAAACCCCACTCTTATTTTTCCTACATCATTCATCATACTCCAGCATGCTATGTATTTATTTGTTTTCTTTGTTTTGTTTTGTTTTGTTTTGTTTTGTTTCAGGTTTTTTTGAGACAGGGTCTTGCTTTGTGGTTCAGGCTGGCCCTGAGCTCAGCCTCAAACTCATCACAACAATCCTCCTGACTCTGCCTCCTGAGTGCTGGGATTACAGGCGTGAGCCACCACGCCCGGCACTGTGGTATGTGGTACTGGTTGCTGCTGGGCGTGAGTCTCCACACCCAGTATAGGTATGTGGTTACCGGGGATTGAACCTGGGTCCTTGCACTTGCAAGACAGGCGCCGGAACCACCGAGCTAAATCCCCGGCCCCAGCATGCTATGTATTTAAATTACTAGCTTTTTCCTCCCATTAGAATATTAGCTCTGTGTGGACAGCTTTTTCTGTATTTGTTCAGTACTCTAAACATCTACCTCTCATGCCAGATGTCCCTTGTGCCAGGAGCTCCATGAGGCTCACTGGCTGGGGGAGGGCAGCCGCTGTCCGGAGAGCTAGCCCGGGACCCAGGCTGGACGCAGGGCCCTGTGCAGCGCCTGGTTCCCTCTGGTGTTTTCACCTCTGGTTTTTCAGGCCCAGGGCTGAGCTGGGGGGCGGGACCCTCCTTCCCCAGGCCCCTGGTGCAGAATGCCCGGTCTGGGGCTGGGCCTGGGCACAGCAAGGCCGGAGCACCCAATTGAGCTGCAGAGAGGTGACAGCTGCTGCCTCTGCTCTCGGGTGCGGGTTGCCGCCCTAGGGGCCACGCAGTCATGACACAGTCACCGAAAACTTCCAGGTCCCCCGGAATGGCTGGGTCAGCCATGATGTGCTCAGGGGGACACAGCTGACAGGAGTCTAGAGACAGGCAGCCCGGCTTGTAGCCACCACGTAGAGGTAGGCTACATCCCTCATGCTCATTCTCTCTCTCCCCCTCTCATTTTCTGTCTCTCTGTCTTTCTCTCTCTGACAAGGTCTCACTATAGAGCTCAGGCTGGCCTTGAACTCACTATGGAGACCAGGCCAGCTTACGGTGATCCTCCTGCCTCAGCTTCCTGAGTGCTGGGATCACAGCTTACCAGGACACCTGGCAGAAGTAAAGATGGGAGCAACTCTGAGTCCAAACCTCATTCATGGTGGGAAAGTGAAGCTCAGAGGAAGGGTCTGACCTGGGTGACGAGGGAGTTAGGGTGGCGTCCAGGTCTCCCAGCTCCTAGCACTCCAGAGTCCTCTCTCCTCCTGGCATTGAGGCAAGCCATGCCAGGGAGAAAGGTCCTCTGCTCCCAACTCTAGGCCATGAGAGCATCTTAAGCTCACCTTAAGAGGGAAAGTAGGGGCTGGGGATTTAGCTCAGTGGTTCTGGCATCTGCCTGGCAAGCACAAGGTCCCAAGTTCAATCCCTGGTAACCACCTACCACAGTGTTGGGCATGGTGGCTTAAGCTTATGATCCCAGCACTCAGGAGACAGAGGCAGGAGGATCGCTGTGAGTTCGAGGCTTGTCTGGGCTACATAGTGAGCTCAGGGCCAGTCTGAACTACATAGACCTTATCTGAAAAAACAAAAACAAAACCCAAACCTAAAAATAAAAAATCAGAGAGAATGTAGGAAGTAAAAGGACTTAGAGGGCTCAGGGTCTTCAGGTGAGGTGAGGTAGCCTCTCCTGGCCTCTGGGCCATGGGGGGGGGGGGCAGACTCTCCCTCATTCTTATTTCTTCTCCGTTCTGGGCTGGCTCCTCCATCTCTCCCCCTCTTCCTTTCTCTCCTGGCCCTGGGCAGTGGGAGTAATGAATATTTAATCGCCTTTCACATCAGGAAGCAGGGCCCATCTACCTCAGCAGGGAGGACAGAGTGGGTGGAGTGGCGGTGGAGAAGCCCAGGAAGGCAGAGCTTGCCTGTCAGGTCTGGGACAGGCACGGCCTGGGCTGGAGCTCAAGAAACTCCAAGGCTGAGGCCCTGGGCGTGCCAGGGAGCTAGGGTGGGCGGGGGTCCCCAGCACGGCAGGGAGGAAGAGATGGGGAGAAGGGCGCTGGGCCTGGCACAAGAGCCCCCCAGCCGGCACACCTCCAGGGCGTCCTCCCTGCAGCCAGACCCAGCTGCCTCCTGCACTGCTGCCTGCTGGGAGCTCTGCCCTCTGGGTCCCCGCAATGGCCGGGGCAGCGAGGTGAGTGTGAGTGTAAGGCGTCCAGAGACTGGCCTGGCACCCAGAGGCCAGTGCTGCACTTGATTTCATAGCACAGCCATCTAGGGTGAGATTCTGTGTCTGCTACGAGCCCAGGAGGTCATATGTGTCACCTGTCTGGAGTAGACAGGTGTCCAGTGCAGGGTGCAGGAGCAGGGAGCTGGGCAGTCTGAGGTTCCAGCTCTGCCACTAACTTGCCATGTGATCTTGCTGGTCTTTTTTTTTTTTTCTGATACAGGGTCTCACTTGATAGTTCAGGCTGATCCTGAATTCACTGTGTAGCCCAGGCTGGCCTCGAACTCTCGGCAATCCTCCTGCCTCTGCTTTCCAAGTGCTGGGATTACATGTGTGAGCCACCACACCTGGCATTGTAGTATGTGGAACCAGGGTCAAACTCAGGATCTTGTGCTTGCCAGGCAGACTCTGGAACCGCTGAGTTAAATCCCTGGCTTCTTTTTCGCTGTTTTTGAGTCAGAGTCTCACTAGGTAACTCAAGTTGGCCCCAAACTGGAGACAATCCTCCTGCCTCAGCCTCCTGAGTCCAGGAAGTACAGGCTTGTGCCATGTCACTCCTGCCATGTGATCTCTAAAACAAACCACTTCACAGTGTGCCCTACATCCTCCTGTCTGTAACACACACACACACACACACACACACACACACACACACACACACACGTCCCCTGCCCAGTTCCGGGCCCAAGATGTTGGAAGGATATGCTCTTGGCTGTGTCCATTACTATGTTAGAGCCACACAGAACTTACCAAAAACCTCATCTGCGGGGTCTCGGAGTTCTGAAGAAGCCATGACTCAAGTGAGCTAGGAAGACAAGCGGGGAAGAAAACAGACAGACAGACAGACACTGCGTAAGTACAAGTCGGTGGAGTCCGGAGAGGGGCCTGGGACGACTTGCTCCTGGTCCAGTGGCCCCTTGCCTTCCCTTAAAGCCCTTCCCGTTGCCCGGGAAGCAGAAGCCACCTGGCTCTTCCACAGACCGGAGCGTGCTCCGGAAGGAGGTCTAGGCGGAAGGGCCAGGCCACAGCCAGGCCAGGGCAGAGGCCCAGCCAAGCCCTGTGTGCTGAAAGCCAGTGGCGGCCTTCACACCCAGCCATCTTGGGCCTCTCCATCATTAGCACCCCCTAAAAGCTTTTATACACCATAAACTCCAACATCAAGTCCAGGGAAGTCACAGAGATTATTAAATTGAATCCTCTCATTTTACAAGCACAGGAACAGAGGAAGGAATGGCCGGCCCGACATTACATAGCAAGTTATGTCAAGAACCCAGACTCCTCCATTCACCCACCCACCTAGCTATTTATTTACCCATCCACCTGTCCATCCATCCGTCCAATATCCGGCCCTCCATCCATCCATATACTCGCTTCTGCGTCTCTCTGCTCTACCCACCTTGTTCCTGTCATCCAGCCCTGCCCCTCCTCCCCACACGGCCTCATGGGTCCTCTCCACCTGCTTCTGTGAACCTGAGCTGTTCGGGAAGCTGGTGCCACTGTTCTAGGCAGACCCGGAGGGAATGGACAGTGAGCCGAGGGTATCCTGGGAAGAGGTGTGCATGGACAGGGCCGTTTGGATACCCTGTCTGATGGGAGGGCAAGTAAGGAAGCAGATTCCTGCAGCTGAAAAGGTGTGGGTGGGAGGCTTCCTAGCAGATGGAGGAGAGACGGAGGGAGCTCAGGGGCCGCTGACGGCTTAGGGCAGGGATGCTGCACAGCCAGGTGTGCTCTCCGGTCTCTCCAGTTACTTTTCTGTGTGTGTGTTACCAGGGATCGAACTCTGGCCCTTTGCTTCCAAGGCAGACGCTTGAGCTAAATCCCTGCCCAGGGTCTCCAGTTACTTCTGACATTCAGGTCCCCAGCAGAGGGATAGGGCTTAGCAAATTGGTTTGGCATGTGTCCCTAAAACAGGCTACACATCTTCTGTTACTCTTCTTTGGTTACTACACAGAGAGCAGGACAAGCTTGGAATCTTTTTTTTTTTTTTTTTTTGAGACAGGGTCTCGCTTTGTAGTTCAGGCTGGCCCTGAGCTCAGCCTCCAACTCATATCACAGCAATCCTCCTGCTTCTGCCTCCCGAGTGCTGGGATGACAGGCGTGAGCCACCGCACCCAGCACCGTGGTATGTGGTACTGATTGCTGCTGGGCGTGAGTCTCCACACCCAGTATGGTATGTGGTTAACCGGGGATCAAACCCGGGTCCTTGTGCTTGCAAGACAGGTGTCGGAATCACTGAGCTAAATCCCTGGCCCCAAGCTTGGAATCTTAAAGGCCCCACTTTACAGACGTAAACACTGAGATACTGGAATTAACAGGACGACCTCTTGCCTTTCAGCTCTATCCTGGGGAAAGGACATCGCCAAGGAGGGGACAAGGGTGGAGGGAAGGGCGTTGGCCGGTCCTGGCTGGAATTACCCCCATGGCTGTCCAGGCTCAGCAGGAAATAAGGTGTGGAGTGTACAGGGCCTCCAAGAACCCTCTTGCCATTCCCGGAGACTTGTAGCCCAGATCTAAACATTTCTTCCCATCCTGAAAGGCCAGATACAAAAGCAAAATGTCCTTTAGAAGGAACCAACTTATCCGACAAGGACCTAATTGCCACCTCCTCCAAAAAGCTGTCCTAGTCAGCCTTCTTTCCTCCCATGTGTCTGGAATAACTGTTTCCAAGTCCATCCACACTCAACCACTGAAAGATGGAGAATCTGAGGTATCTCGCTGATCCCCTACATGGATCTCCATCTCTCTGAGGACAGGGGCCCCCTGAAGTTAGGAACTGCTCTCCCACAGGATGAGTGCTCTCCACAGACGGCTGTGTGCCTCCTGTCTTCTACGTGGAGAAGACAGCCGTGTGTCCTTCAGTTGGGGCCCTAGTCTGCTCTGAGACCCGCCTGTGGCTGGCGGTACCACACAGGGCGGGCTGAGACCTCAGCTCCCACTGTAGGGGCCATCCTGATCCACATCCTCCCTCCAACAGCCAGCTCCGTTCCTGCACTGTCCCGTGGGGACCCCTAGGAAGCAGGGCACGAGGGGGCAGCCAGACCCTTGCCATCCAAAGTTCTACTCCCCAAACTGAGCTCAGGAAAATTAGCCAACCCACCCATTCTCACACGGACACACAGACACACAGACACACAGACACACAACCAGTTGGGGGGGCAACAGTGACCTCTGACCTTTCTCTGGGCCAGAGTGAGGGAGGTGAGCTCAAAGATAGCTAGGGCCCAAAAGGAAGTAGAAGAGAAAGACCTCCTGGGGAGGCCACGGGAGTCAGCCAACAGCCAGAGACAGGCCAGAGCTGAGAGAGCAAGAAAGAGCCGGCAGAGTCCAGCCTGGCCAGTATGAAGAGGGGCTGCCGCCCAAGCAGGCCGGCGGGAGTGCAGGAGGGCAGACGAGAGCCACTGCCCTGCGGCAAGAGGAAAGGAAGGGGCCCAGGAAAGGGAGTGTAACTGGGAGGCAGGGCAGGGTGGACGAGGGGCCGAGGGGCCGGTGGGTAGCAGTTACGGGTTAGGAAGGCGGTGCCCCTTCCAAGCCTGCTGGCGCCAGACGCCAGTCAAAGCGCCCCGAGATGGAGTGGGGGTGGGGGACAGGCCTCCTACCCACCCCGGGGCCCCTCTCCCCGTCACAGAGAGTGACCAGTTTCTCTCCAGCCCCACCAGTCCAACTCCGAGCCGGGCAAGGAGGAGTTAAGCCCTGTCCCCTTCCCCCACACCAGTTTTTTATTAATTTCCCCGGGCAGGAGGGAGGGGATTAGGGACACAAATCCTATCCCCGCCCCCTCCTCTGACAGCCCAGCTCGCCAGCCGGTGAGGTCCCCCTCGAGATCGGGAAGAAGGGCCCTTGTCGTTTGCTCCATCCAAGCCCACTCGGGGTCCCGCCTCTCCGTGTACCCCTCACCTCCAGCCTCGGTCATCTTCAGCGTCCGGCGCCTCGGGAACCCCTCAGGCCCATGGTGCTCGAGGCGGGGCCCGGCGGGAGGGTGGGGGCCGTCACCCCGGCCGCGGGGGGCTGCGGGCTGGCTCGCGCCGCTCCATGCTGGGGTGCGGGTGCGGCCGGCGGAGAGGGTCCAGGAGTGAGAAGGTGAGGAGCGCGGGGACTGGACGGGACCGAGGGCGAAGGTTTGAGGGAAGAAGCGGGAGGCGCGGGCGGGGCTGGACCGGAGACCTGCCGGGAGGATGCTCGGTGTGTGCGTGCGCGCGTGTGTGCGTGTGCTCGCGTGTGTGTATGTGTGTGTGTGTGTGTGTGTGTGTGCGTGCGTGCGTGCGTGCAAGAGCTGGAGGGAGCGCGCGAGCGCCACCTCCCGCCCCGCCCCGCGATTCCCGTCGCCGCGTCGCGTCCCCCAGTCCGCGGGGTCCCCGGCTGTGTGCGGAGGGCGCGGCGGGGAGGCCGAGCGCCCAGACAAAGAGCGGGGGAGGGGGCGGCAGGGACGCGGGGGCGGGGGCGGAGGGAGCGCAGCGCGGCGCGGACCCGAGTCGCACCTGCTTCTGGGACCGTGGGGGGACGCTGCGCCCCGAGTCTGCGCGGGGTGGGTGGGGCGGTCGGGCAGGCTGCCCCACTCTGGGATCCATGGGGCTCCCTCCTCTTCCGCAGTCTGGGGGGGCTCCTGATTCATTCATCAACGAACATGCACAGAGACGCCTGCTGGAAGTCGGAGAGGACCTCGATGAACAACAGTGTGTGGGGGTCCGGAGAAGTAGGGGTCGGATTCACACAGGACGCTTCACTGGGAGGGCTCCTGGCCCGGCCGGAGGCTGGGGACCGGCAGATCTCTCCCTAAAGGTGATGCGTGGCTCCCCCAGCCGGCAGGGTTGGCAGAAGGGGCCTTGGCCTGAGGCATGGGAGAACAAGGGAGGTAAGGCGGGGACGGGCGATCCGCAAGGTTTGCCCGACTTTACCAGCAGGGGTAAAAAAAAGAAAGAAAGAAAAAAGTTTTCCAGAGGAGGGACACTCTTGGATCTACATTTAGGAAGACTCCGGGGCTCCTCCCTGGGGAACAGATTGTGCGTAGAGCACGGGGGAGCAGGGGGCTGCTCAGGAGGCCGGGAGGGGACATGGAGGAGCGTGAGATTAGACATCGATCGAGAACTATGCGAGATGCAGGACGGGATTTAGGGGCCCACTGGACAAAGAACAGGGATTTCAGCGTCTAGGATGGAGGTGGGTCTTGGCTGGATGCAGAGAGCCCTAGAGCTGGGTGGGGGTGGGGATGGATGCGCTCAGACTGGGAACCGGTGGCAGGCCAGCCAGGAGGGGTAATGTCATCACCCGGGGCCAGCTACCCTCCGGCGGGGCTGGCAGGGCTGGCAGAAATGGCAGGGCTGGCAGTGTGCTGCACTCTACCAAGCGCTTTCCAGGTCACCTCATGTCACGGCCATGACCCTGGTCCTGGATAAGCGGTTCTTTTGCACCCCCAGCGCCACGCTGGGGAAATCAGACTTAGGCGAAGGGAAATGGGTTGTTCAGGAGGGAGTGGTGAATTGGGAAGAGTCCAGGGCTCGGGGAGGAGCGTGGAGTTTCTGGGACAGCCTGCTCCGTGGTGGTGCAATGAGTCTATAGCCCAAGGGCTGTGAAAAGTGGCAAGGAAGACTCAGACTGTGGATGAGCCCATAATTAGTAGCCTCGGGCTGAGAGTACCCCTAGAGATCTGTGAGATTAAGGGGAGGGTCCTGAGTGCCCCTGGGTTCTGGCCAGACTGAAGACCCAGAGCAGGGTAGTGTCTTTGGTGGCAAGCTCTAAAGCTGTCTGGCGTCTGTGAAGATGATGTGCTTTGCTGGAAGCCGAGTCGGCAGGAATGAACGCCTGAAACCCCAGCTTCTCAGGTAGCTGAGGCAGGCATGCAAGTCTGAGCCCAGTCTGGGCAGCTTACTCAGATCTTGTCTCAAAATAAAACTTTTTTTCAAAGGGCTGAAGATGTGGCTCTGGGTAGAGCACTTGCCTAGCATTTGCATGTGCCAGGCCCAGGGTTCAACCCCAGTACCACAAATAAATAAACGTTTTTAAAAGAGGATGTGGTTTGCAGGCATGTGATGAGACGCCAGTGTGGGCTGGAGTGGGGAACTGACTGTGCAGCCCTGTGGACCCCAGGGGCTGATGGGATGTAGGCCCAAGATGGGGGAGAGGGGTGTGGGCGGCTGTGTGCTAGGCCACAGGACTTGGCCTCTTCCTAGTGAGGCCCTAGCTACTGGGAACTTCGAAACCCCCCTTATCTGATCGCTTGGCCCTAAGGCAAGTGCTGGGGTAGTGGAAAACCTGCTCATCTCCTGCGAACTACAAAGTCCAGGTAACCTGGGGAAGGGGGGGACTCGAAGCTAAGGTGACAAAGCCCACACAGTACTGAGAAACTCCCACACCGCCATACACAGCATCCCCAGCCTCACAACACACTCAGGCCTAGACACAATGGGCTACTTGGCCCATCTTTCACCGCAAAGGTAGATGGCCCCTCCTTCGGCTACAGAACACCTGGGGACAGCAGGACCCCACCTGGACGGTGCAGAAGACCGGCTCATGTCTGCCTCCTTGCCCAGCAAGACCAACCCTCATCAATTCGAGGGACTAGACAAGGCCCTGAGGTGCAGATCTAGGATGGGGTGGGCCAGCTATGGAAAGCCAGATTTTGGCCAGACAGGAATGTGATCTATGTGACAGAGCCACCCCCCAAGGGACTGCAGTCTCAGTTGTCACTGGAGTTGGAGTACAGGCTGTTCATCTTGGGTGCTAGGAACCCAGGGTGACCCTATGAGGTCCCGTGGCTGGGACTTGGTTCCCATAAGGCACAGGGTGGAAGGTGAACATCCCCTTGAGGGTAGGCCAGACCCTGGCTGGCTTCAGTCCAGCAGGTGCACCGGGTGAAGTTTCTGCGCCCCCTATGCCTCACCTGACTCCCCAGAGATGGTCCTGCGCTCTGGTACCACCAGCGCTGGGGCTGATGGTGCTGTGGCCAGAAGGATTGGCACAGAGGAGGGGGCAAGACCTGTAGTAGACCTCTTTGGGCCGCCCCTAGAGGAACAGCTCCTAGAGCCCTCGCGGTAAAGCTGCCTTGCCCCCACCCCAAGAAACCTTCGGTCTTTCTGAATCTTCCGGAGCGCTTCAATGGCGCAGTTCTCCGGAGGACTTGGGCTTCGCTTCTAAAGCCAATCTTTCCCCGAACTCCTCTAACGGCCTGCACGAACTGTCTAGAACCCAGGGGACAGGGAGCAGGGGTGCAGCTCGGGGACTGAGGGCAGAGGCAACCTGCTGGGGACAGGGACAGGGGACCCTGCTGGAAGATCTCAGGGTCAGGCAGCCTGGAACCCTCCCTTCTCCAGCCAATCAAGAAACCAGGCAGCGAGGCTCTGGGGCTGCTTTTATGGGGGCGACCTGACAGAGGGCATGGTCCGTACAAAACCGGGAACAATACATACATATATATATTATATACAGAGACGGGGGTCCTCCCAGGGCGGCACAGGGACGGCTGCGAGTGGGAAGCCGGAAGCGCCGTGGCCCCGCCCCCTCCATCTGCCCGGGTGAAGCGCGTGGGAGTGGGAGGGGCACCCAGCCAGCCAGCACTTTGGGGGGAGGGCAGGAAAGGGGTGGGGAATGGGCAAGAAATACTGGTCGATGGCATGGTCTATTTACAGGATACAAGGAGAAGCTGAAACGGATGAAACAGGGTCGATTTTTAAAAAATGAATCAAAACCTAGGCTTAGGGCAAGGGCAAGAAGAGGTGGCAAAATGGATTTTATGGGGGTATGTCTCTTCTCTCTTGGTCCAAGCCCTAATTTGGGATTAAAACAGGGAAGTCGATTCCATGTAGAAAGCAGGCTGCCACCGGGCGGGGGGTGGGGAACGGGCAGCCCTGGTCTCCAAAAAAATGAGTAGTAAAATTTTGCCCTCCAGTCAAAATAGGGGAAAACAGCGTGGGGCAGGGGCGAAGGTGGGTCGAAGCTGGATCTCTGCGGTGAGAAGGCTTCCAGGTGTGGCCCCAGGTAGGGCAGGGCGGGCCTGGCTCCCCAGTGTGAAAAGTGGCCCCTGCCAAGGACAAAGCCCCCTAAGCTGACCTCCCTCCCAGGCCTTCCCAGGCTCCGCTGGGACCCCAAACCCCAGAGAGGCAGCAGAACGGTTCCAGGACGGGTTATGGCTATTTGGCACCTGGGGGGAGAAGTTGGGGACTGGAGACCAGGTCCTGGCTCCCCTTTTTCCTGCCCTCACTTGTCTTTTCCCGAAGGATACGGGGAAATCAGTGCAGGGCCAGGCCCAGCCTCGGACTGGGGGTTGAGCTGTCCCTCCTGGGACCGAGGGCAGGGACGGGTTGTCGAGGCACCCCCCACGCGGGAGGGTGGGAATGTAACAGACAGCACGATGATACAGGACAGGGAGGGCCACGAAGGTAGAATCTCAAGTCGAGAGACCCGGGGGCCACCCAGGCGCCCCTCAGGCAGGGAGCAGCCTCCAGTTGGCGAGATGCTGGGGGAGACCCAGCCCCACTCCAGAGACGAAGGCTGGAGGTTGTAGAGTCTGGCAGTTTGGTCTGCAGGTCCTTGTGTGCGTCCGCCACCCAGGCCAGCCCTTGGCTTCCCTCGGCCTGTGCCTCAGCCCCATGGGGTGAGAAGGAGGAGGCCGCCCTTCCAGCCACCACTGTCTGCCTGGGCCACCTGAAGGGGCCTGTGAAATGGGCCCTCTGGTCCCTGAAGCTGGGGGAGGTGGGTGGAGGGGTGGGGGAGTCGGGGCACCTGTCCCCAGGCTGGTACGGGGTGGGGTGGGTATTGAGGACAGGGAGCGAGTTGGTGGGAGGGGATTATTGTCCAGTCAAGGAATGATTCCGGTTAAGTAGAGTTGGAGTTCCTCAGCGTTTGCAGGTTGCCTTCTAGTTCTGAGATCTGGAAAAAAAAAGTTGGTGGCGTTCGGGCCTGGGTACTGAGCAAGGGCCGTGCCCCTCTGGTCCCCTAGGTGAGGACTGACCCACCCCAGGGGGCAGTGCGAGCTGGGGGCTGGCGTGCTGTCTCCCATTAGGGCCCTGGCCCCCAGGCCCCCAGTTTACCTTGTCCAGGAGCTTGTCCATTTCCTCCTTCCTGGCTAGCTCCGACTCCTCCAGAACCCGACGCTGTGCGGTCTCCTTCTTTAGGAACTCTATCTCCCTGGGACAGGCAAGGGGCAGGCAGTGGGTTGGACAGTGCGGCCAGGCTTCCGCTCAGGGACAGCCAGGGTCCTGGGCCTCTTGAGGTCTGGCCCTGTGCTGGCTCCAGCACCCACTATGCAGGCCCAGGCACCCCACCCTGGGGCCCTCCAAGCCCTGTGCTCTGCAGGGCAGGGCCGCAGCCCTGGCACGTACTTCTGCTGATAGTCCTTGATGAGGCGCTTCGCCTTGCTGTACTTCCGCTCCAGTGCCTGGTACTGGGCCTGCGTCTCCCGAAGGTGCTCATCCACAGCCTGGCACAAGCTCTGGGCCTCGCCCCAGTAGCCCTCCAGCTTCTCCATGCGCTCCTTGTTCTCCTCCACGCTCTGCTCCAGCTGGGCCTTCTCCACCCGCCAGCGGCCCTTCTCCTGCTCCAGGCTCTGCAGCTGAGAGGAGAGGTGGTGCTGGGTTGGGCGGATTCCTGCAGAGGGGAGCCCATTGCCTGCCCCCCATCCACCGCAGCCTGAAGACTTCCAGCCAGGGATCCTGTTGCTGTACCTACTCCAAATATTGGGCAGGACCAGCTCTGGGACCGCGGACAGGGGACCCCACCTCTATAAGAGACCAGCTATACCTGCCTCCCCAGCTCACAAGGTCTGTGAGATGGCAGACGTGGAGGAGCAGGGCCTAGGGGTCACCACCACTGCCCCTCCTGGCCTTGGCCTGCTGCCCAGGCCCTGCTCCCGGGGCGGCCTGACAGTCTGGCCCTCCCCGTTCCCAGGCAGCTCCAGTCCCCGAGCACTCGGTCTGGATCTTTGCTCCCTCCACACTCTGCCTATGGCAAGATCACACCCCCGGGCCCCAAAGCCCGAGCTGCAGCCCAGCCTCACCCTCAGCCTCCTAACTCCCAACTCCTCAGAGGCACAAGGCCTCAAACCTGCATTTCCTCCCTGCCTCTGAGCACAAAGCTCCTTTCTCAGCTTGCTCCCCTGTTAGAAGATGCTATCTCACAGCCTGTCACACGGTGTGCTATGAAGACCCTTTGCTCTCGATGCCCTAGCCACACAGACCTTCCCGAAGGTCCTCAGGCTCACCACAGGACCTTTGCACAGGCTGTCCCTGTACTGCAAATGCCCCATGTAGCCACCTTCTTGCCACCAGCCCCCCTTCGAGTGGCTTCTCGGTGGTTTACTTCTCCAGGGAAGGCCTGGTGACTCCGGCGGTGAGGCACCCACCCCAGCGCTGGGCTGGGTTCTGCTCTAGGGGCTCATTAACCCTCTCTCACCTAGAGCCCCAAGCTTGTCATGACAGCTACTGATGTGCAGACTCTGAGCTCCACGAGGAAAAGGACCTACCGCTTTTGCCTCTGCTGTGTTTATGACAGTCTTCCAAGGTATGGCAATCGGAGCAATGGCCACACCTATGTTTCAGTGTCGGGGGGCGGATCTGTGTTCCCAGCTGACACCCAGCATCATGGGCAGCACAGGGGCAGGGTCCCTGTGGGTGTGAGGATCTGAGCGAGTGTGTCTGCACTGCTCTATACCCAGGCCCAGGCTGGCACATGTCAGTGTGTGCATCTTGGGGTAATTCATGTTTTTTGTGAAAGGGGTCATAAGAAGAACTGCCCCGGCAGTACAAGGTATTCCGGGGTGTGGCCTAACATGCTTCAGTGTAATAGCTGGTGCTCTTTTTATTTCAAGGACTAGGATTGAGCTTGGGGCCTTACATGAACTAGGCAGACACTCTATCCTGAGCAACAGCCTTAGCCTTCTTTGAGACAAGGTCTTACTAAATTGCCCAGGCAAGCCTTGAACTTGTGATCCTCCTGCCTCTATTCCTGAGTAGCTGGAATAGTGTAGTGTGTATAGCTTACACTCTGAGCTTTTTATTGTTTTTACAGCACTGAGGATTGAATCCAGGGTCTTCACGCACAGCCCTTTTTTTTTTTTTTTTTTGAGACAGGGTCTCGCTTTTGTAGTTCAGGCTGGCCCTGAGCTCAGCCTCAAACTCATATCACAGCAATCCTCCTGCCTCTGCCTCCTGAGTGCTAGGATTATAGACATGAGCCACTATGTCCAGCACTGTGGTGTGTGGTACTGATTGCTGCTGGGCATGAGTCTCCATGCACAGTATTTTATGTGGTTACCATGGATCGTCCCTTGCACTTGCAAGACAGGCGCTGGAACCACTGAGCTAAACCCCAGCCCCCCAGAGCCCACTGTTTTTGAACTGGAGTCTCACTAGGTCTCTGAGCTGTCTGGCTGGGCTTGAATCTGCAATCGCAGGCGTGCACCACCATGCTCTGTCAGGCGCTATGCTGAGGACAGGACAGAGCCAAGGGGACTCTGGACGGACGCGGGCACTGCCTGCACGCCGACACACTGGTGGTCCGCAGCAGCCAGAGAGCTGGAAATGGGGAGCTGACCTGGAGCAGGGAGCCTGCCTTGCTGCCCCTTGCCCTGGGCTTCTCTACCTTGAGAACTTGGAAGCTGGAAAAGGGCACTGAGCCGGAGGCCATGGAGTGCGGAGCAGAGAGCTCCAGGGCTGAGCACCCCTGCCACGGTCCCTCCGTCCCTCCTAGCAGACTGCTCAGCACCGGCCTTTACCTCCCTCTAGCTCTTGGCCCCTGGCCTCCATGCACATGTGTGTGTGCACACATGCACGCACACACACATGTGCACGCATGCTCATGCGCCCTCACCTTCCTTTTCAGCTGCTGGATCTCGGCCTCAGTCACAGCGTGTTTGATCTGGAGCTATAGGCAGAGGGCGGCACTCAGCTTGTGCAGGGCAAATCTTGCCCACCATCACCCCCACCCTTGGGCCCTCATCCCACCTCCTTGAACTTGTGCACCAGTTTCTCGGGCTCCATGTCCACAGGGGACAGCGCGTCCTCATTCTCTGCCAGCTCAAATACCTCAATGGCCATCTCACCGCCCGGGAAGGTGGGGCTCAGTTCCTCGTCTTCGTCAGTGGCATACTCCCCGGTCTGTGAAGGGCAACAGCGGTTGTGGGCCTCATAAGCACATCTGGGGCCAACAGCTATTTGCCTAGCAGCCAGGGAGTCCCCTGAAGGCAGGGGCAGCTCCCTTAAGACAGGGATCCTGATATCAGGAAGCCTCTGTGGGGTGATTCTGCCATCAGAGGCTCTACTACTCCGTCTCACCACCAGAGGGCGACCACGCCCCGAGTCCCTACCTCCTCATCGTCTTCACCGTACT